>MJUT01005988.1:66777-78632 GCA_002080005.1 Gigantidas platifrons
GAGTCTGAAACAGAGTATTTGGTTAATGGATTTTTAAATGGTTTTTCAGTAGCTTGCCAGAAGAAAACTTTTCAAGACAATTGTAAGAATTTGAAGTCTGCTTTAGAGTTCCCACATGTTGTCTCAGAAAAAATTTGTAAAGAGTTAAAAGATAATAAAATAGCAGGTCCTTTCTTTCACAAACCACTTAGCAATTTACATGTGAGTCCAGTTGGGATTTGTAAAAAGAAAGAAAGGAATAAATACAGGATGATTTTTCACCTGTCTCATCCAAAAGGAGATTCTGTCAATGACTTTATTGCTGAAGAATTTTCAACAGTACAATACACGAGGGTTTCAGATGCAGTTAGTGGTATTAAGAGTTTTGAGTAAAAACAGACATTTCAAATGCTTATTGAAATCTTCCACTTAAACCGGAAGAATATCATTTGTTTGGTTTCAAATGGAACAATTTGTATTACTGTGATAGGTGTTTACCAATGGGGTGCTCTTCCTGGTGTCAAATTTTTGAAAGATTTAGTACAGGTTTACATAGTATTGGCCAACATTACATGTCAGAAGGCTTGATTTTACACATCTTAGATGTTTTTTTAATTTTAGTATCAACTTATGATAATTGTAAACAATATTTAGATACATTTTTACATATTTGTAATGAAATAGGTTTGCCTATGGCAGCAGACAAAACAGTTGGTCCAACCACATGTCTAACATTTTTAGGTATTGAATTAGACACCGTCAGTGAAGTAGCTCGTTTACCAGATGAAAAAATTCAGAAATGTTTAGGATTGTTAGAAGAATTTCTAAGACGAAAACGGGTTACACTGAAAGAGCTACAATCTTCGTGTGGTGTTTTAAACTTTGCTTGTGATGTAATTATCACAGGTAGAGCATTTTTAAGACGTCTTTTTGATTTATGTAAAGGGTTACGGAAGCCACACCACAGAATAAAACTGACTCGGTCTATCAAAGATGACCTACAAATATGGAAAGAATTTTTAATGCAATTTAATGGGAAGTGCTTTTTCTTAGAAGATAAGTTTGTTGAGGCTGATGTTTTACAGTTATATACAGATGCATCTGGGAGTATTGGTTATGGAGCAGTTTTTGGTACTGCTTGGTTTAATGGAGTTTGGGATGAAAATTGGCTATGTCAAAACATAACTTTGAAGGAATTATATCCAATTGTATTATCTTTTGAAGTTTGGGGCGACCAGATAGCAAACAAATCAATATGTTTTAACTGTGACAATGAAGCCTTAGTACATGTTTTGAACAAACAATCTAGCAAGGAAAAACCAGTTATGTTTCTGATTAGAAAATTAGTTTTGTTATCTCTGAAACATAACATACAATTTACAGCTTTTCATATCATGGGTCAGTTAAATGTTTTAAGTGATGCACTTTCCCGTTCGCAGGTGGCAAAATTCCAATCGTTGATGCCCGAGGCGGACAAACAACCAACCCAGACGCCACCTCGACTTATGCTACCAGTCTCAGAGTAACAGTTGATCAGTTAATGACCTCCGCATTATCAGGGTCTACTAGAAAACTTTACAATAGAGTATGGGCTGAGTTAACGAATGTTTGTGCCTCATATTTACATGTCTCAGAGGCAGAGTTACCAATAACAATTACAACCTTTTCCTTGTTTTATGCTCATTTATTTAACAAAGGATATGCCCCTGCCACACTATGCACATTCAATTCAGCAATAGGTTACTTCCACAAAATTAATAATGTACAAGATCCTGCCTCTTCATTTTTTATTTCAAAAATGTTACATGGAGCTAAAAGGTTTAGACCTCAATTTGATTGCAGACTTCCTATCACTAGGCCTATTTTACATAGATTATTGGAAACATTGCCACATGTTTGTAGTTTGCCTTATTATCAAACACTATATTGTGCAATGTTTTTAGTAGCATTTTATGCTTTATTGAGAAATGGGGAAATTACAAGGAATCAAAACCAACAAAACAGCCATTGTTTACGGTTTAGCAACGTTCACTTTATACCTTCTGGTTTTATTCTACAGTTTGATTCTTACAAACATTCTATACCAGGAGAGTGTTTCAAATTGTTAATTGAACATCAACAAGACAAAGCAAAATGTCCGGTAGCAATGTTAAAACAATATTTGTTGGTACAGGGTTCTCAACAAGGTTATTTATTCATTCACCCAAATGCTACCTCAATCACTAGATCATAATTCAATGAGATCTTGCGAAACACATTGTCATTTATTGGTTTATCCCCTACACAGTATAAAGGGTATAGTTTTAGAATTGGGGCCTGTACTTGGCTCATGAAACAAGGAAAATCAGATTCCCAAATTCGTCAAAGGGGAAGGTGGCATTCTAATGCTTTTTTTAAATATTTGAGACCAGACATTACTTCTTAAACATTACCATATTCAATGGGAAATGAAGGTGATTTCTACAAATATGGATGTTGTTGAGGGGATGACGAGCAGGAGCAGTCATCTCGGACCAGCATTCACTCATGTTATGTGCATTTTTTGTACTATAGCAGATATGTTTTGATTTTTCTATTGTTAGTAGAATATAGTTGAGTGTGTATATATATTGCTTATATATTGTTAGTTATAAAAGAGACGAGCAGGAGCAGTCTCTATGCTGAATCTGAATTCACGTGTCAATCGTCCTAGTTATTCATAAAGGTAGTTTAATTTTTACAGTTGATTCATACTAGACTTAATATTAATGATCTTCAAAATATCATGCAGCTTCGGGTGGGGGGATTACAAAGTAATCTGTGGCCATTTTTCTTGGAACCCCACCTTCGCATTTCTTGTATATTACATGTATATATGTTCAATTTATTCAAAATAAAAAACTCGGCCACAATAGGTGGCCCGAAATTTGCCACAGATACGTGTTAGTTATTATTGGTAATGCGAACAGAGCTTGCTTCATGATTTTAGTTAATGTGAGCAAGTAATTGGAATAATGCTAATTGGCCTGATTTTCATGGTCTAGGGGAGACAACTCTAGTTGGTTTGGGCTAGGCAATATGGTGTTAAAGAAGTCTATTACATAGGTAACTACAAGTTTGGTTCCTCAGTGGGAGCATAAATATGAGTTATGATATAACTCCTTTATGTGACCTCTGCTTACATTAGGTACTATAGAGACGCTAATGATTATTCATGACTAATTATATAATAAGTCACGTGGTTCATGCACGTCTTTACATAAATTGTAATTACAACAGGCAACATGTCATTAATTAAGTTTGGAGTTTATTTCAAGGAATATTTATTAGCCACTTCATCCCCAACCACCACCCTACATTTGTTTTCCAGAATGTTAAGAATAATTTAGGATTATTTACATGTAGTTAAGAAAAACTAGTCATTTATGTCTGTTCATTGATGTCAACTTTGTGTATGCAGTACGAAAAACTAATAAAAGTGTATTAGGAACACTTTCATGTATGTTATGTTGTAGCTTAGTTGAATTTGAATTTGTGTCTAATTGTCGGAAGATTATTTTGCTTAGAAAAACTAGTCAATTATGTTTGTCATTGATGTCAACTTTGTTTTATGCAGTATGAAAAACTTTTGTTATGCTTTTGTGTGGTGGGGCCATTTTTCTTGGAACCCCACCTTCGCATTTCTTGTATATTACATGTATATATGTTCAATTTAGTGAAAATAAAAAACTCGGCCACAATAGGTGGCCCGAATAATTGAATCCCCTATCTATATTTGTATTGTTGCTAAAGGGAGTGGGGTCCATTAAATACAATGGGTATACACATATGATATAGTATCACCGCTGTCCTGTGCATCCCTCCGAGAAGGATGTGTGAGCTGGTTAAATGGTTAAATAGTCAAACTGAATAAACACAGCATTAGTACAGGTAGCATAATGGTTAGTGTGCAGTAGATCTGGGTTCGTCCCCCAGTCGGGTCACACCAAAGACTATGAATTTGGCATGGGTTGCTTCTCTGTAAGCAAAGAACACTATTGAGTAAGAACAAAGACTGTTTGGCTCGGAATCAGAATAATGTGCCCTGGTCGACATGTCTACTAGCAGGCTGTATTGTATGTGAGCTAGCCTTATAAAATCCAACTGAATGTACTGGTCTAGTAGAAGGTGGATATTATCATCATCTAATCGAATGCAACTTGCTCTCTCCATGATATGGCTGTAATATTGCTCATTTGGCGTTAAACATGAATAACTCACTCGTTTAGAGTAATGTGTTGTTTTTTTTATATTTTTAGATCAATTCACAATACAAGATAGAACTAAGCAATGACATATTGCAAACGTTTGATGGAAATGTATGCGTGAAAACATCACTTCACGAAGACGCAATTGGGGAGTTGTGTTTTCTTAGAAAAGAATACGTCGGCAAATTATATCGAACAAATATCTTTATCGTTAGATTAAAAAAATGACAGACACTGCCGCCACTTTTTATTGAAGCTAGATAGCAAGCGAGAAAGTATGGTAATGTTATCTTGACTTGACTTTGTAAAAATTTTCGAAACAGTTAAATCCAATACGAGACTTCGGAGTTGAAAAGTCTTTTGTAAAGGAGGTAAACAAGGACTATTTTATTTCCCATCGTTGGACGCTCATGCATAATCCGGTCTTTACTCTGTATTATGTTCCATTAAAATAAACACTGATGCAGGAAAATATTAAACAAAAATAATACCCAAAGCTATTTATGTATTCTATCTAATATGACAAATAATAATTGGTTTATCTGTATGTTATGTTACTGTAGATCTAACACTGACACAGGGGAAATACCTTCGCAAAAAAAGAAGCATGTTTCTTTTAATGTGACAAATAAAATCATAAAATATCAATTATTTTCATTAAATATAGTCTCCTCAATTTTTTTCATAAAGCATGTAATTTTACACCTGAAATGTTCAGTGTCATCTACGGTAACTAAATTTGAGCATTGCCATTACATCCGATGCGGCGATACTGCACAATATAGCAAAGTTTCTTTATCTGCAGTTTCAGCTTCTGATGAATAGTCATAACCTAGCCAGGCAATGATCAGTAATAACATAGAATATGAAATTAACACACAACCACTACCCAGTAAGGTGTATAAGGGAACCATTTTTTCTCTGCTGATAATGACAGCTATTTGTAACAAAGGTGGCAGCCATTTAAAAAGAGGGTCCAGAAATGAGACCCGGATGTACAACTTATGTACTCTTAATGGGAAAGAGCTAGACACGGGACATAACTCTTCCACTAACTCCGAACTGTCGCATTGAAAAATCACTGATAGAGTTAAAATCGTTAAAACAAATACATGACCGCTCACTTTCCTGACTTATGAAGATCCTCCCAAGACACAATAGTGATATTATAGTAAACTTTGAACCAAAATATAATAACCAATACCATCTTTCATCTCTGTACACAATTGACAGAATACTTTTCACCATAGTATCCAGAAATTAAATGCCCATGAACAAAAAATAAGCTTACACATTAAAACTTAAACATCAGACAAAACGGTCGGAAGCTTAAACCTCAGACAATCATATTGAATCTTATATTTAAAAATGAACATTTAGAAGCTTAAATTGCAGAAGAAACGCTTAGAAAGTTAAACATTAGACACAATGCTTAAAAATTAAACTTCAGAAGAAATGTTTGAAACTTTAATTTCAGAAGAAACGTTTAGAAAATTTAACATAAGACGTAACGTTTAAATATTAAAGAATCGTTAATAAACCTATGGTGTTGTTTATGCTGTATAAGTTCCTTGGAGTAGTTGAAAACCATGATGTCCAGGTTCCTGTGTAACAGGCGTATAGACAAGAACACGCTCGTGTAATAGCGAATTCGTAACAGTCCAGTGTGAAGGATTATCAACCGAAACAAGAGATTGCAACGAAGAGGATTGTTATTGTGAGTGTTTAGTGTAAATTACTACATTTGTGATTGTTTAATAAAAGAAATATAAGAAAACATGAATATATATAAAAGGGAACACATTCATTGCCATTGGAGAAATTAATGTTTCTTAGCGTTCGGCCAGTTTATGATGACAGCCGTGGAATAGCATTGATTGCCCATGTAGATGTGAACTTGATAATAAGGCGACAACTTTAAATATAATATTGTGAAAAACAAACAATTTACATTATAATACAATTATTTTTTTCCAGTGAGAATGTTGGTGTTCATAATAAAATGTTAAGCCTTTTTAATACGTCTGCAAATTTAATCCAACAGTGTTCTGACAAATCTTTGTTCACCCTCCAGCGATTTGATCTAGCACTAATGATACTCTGCAGCACCAATCGCTTAGCACTATGTCCAGGTCCAAGACCACTCGGCCACATTCCCTATGTTACGATCTTAAGATTTTGAAGGTTTTCCTGTTGTGTTTTGATGGTTAGCTTTTACTATTTTTATCCACTTGTAATTAGTTTATTTCCGTTTTGAATAAGTCTTTTGAAGTTTAGAGGACTTAAGTATTGATTTTTCTCATACTCTATTCGGAATCGTAGTAAACATTAATACAATAGATCAAAAAGGCTAGTTGTACTTTTATTGGTTTCATAACTCCTAAAAGTACATATCATGTTGCACGGACTTCTTGGGTAGGTTAGGGGTATTTAAGTTGTCGTTTTTTGGGATTTATTCACCACACGTTGTAAAGTTACTGTGGAGTGTGTATGGTCGTTGTCTTGTTTTGTTCAAGGTAAGTAAAACTTATTAGTTATTTTATGGTTAAATTTTGACGTCCATATTCTGTATAGGGGGTATTTTATTTATACAATTATGAGAAATGTTTGTAAATTATAACATTAGTTCAGTATATAATGTACAATTTTACACCACACACATTTAGTGGTTTTCGTATAGACATTTTAAACAGGACATTTGATGATGTAGAAATCATCGCACCATGTAGCGAATAATTTATGAGATAGATGCACGTTTGTAGGCAGTCGTACATAAATGTAAATTATTGTCACACAATAAAACCGTCAACAGTATATTTTAATTATTGATTTTCACACGGTGAACGACAACGATAGATTTGTAATTATTGTGTCCTAAATATTACTACACACTCGATGCATAGCAGACGATAATTATAATCAACGTTATAAACAAAACATTTGAAATATCCGATACACTTATTTGAATATTACAATGTTTATGAATAAGTGAAATCAGGCGTGTAGTATACCGTATAATGTACGATACATTATAAACAATTATATCGACCTGACACACATTACACAATTATAGATTGTATAGATAATTTGAAATATTAATGTGTAGTTATTATACATTATAATTATGATGATGCATTATGTGAATTTGTTTAGTTAATATGTATTTATGCTAATCATTAAGATATTTAGTAGTCCTTATTTTGTTCAAGGTCCTGTATTATAGTTTGATGTTTGACGTGTGATGAGTGCATAGTACTGGTGGAGTCATTGATGTTGCCGACCGGCTGTCTGTTGTCCGACGTGGATGGAATTGTGGATTTGACATTAACTGTTTATTTTTCATAAAAAATTGTCTTAATTTGTTTGTGTTTATATGTTAATAATCTTTTGTATTTTATGTTTAAAATTAAATGTTTAAAATTAAAAAAAAAATAATAATTTAATTTCATTATTATATCAACCAGGAAGGATATCCCTTTGACTCTTATCACACTTAGCGATCCTGTCGTCACACCCTATGTACATGTGTATCAATATTTGTACATATTTGACGTGTAATTTACGCTATTATATTTTTGTTCTAGATTGTGGTGATCAGAAGTTTTATAATAGACAAGATGCATCTTTACAACCAAAGACAGATTCCTCCATTGGTATGTTACAAACATTGCTACATTGACACTGCTATTGTACTGTCTATGTTTATGTTGTCATTCATTCTTATGATGATGTATGGTCTTTTTTCAGTGGAAGCGAGTCTGTGCATATTTTGTTTTGCTTGTTTATATATGTATTACTGTTGGAGATCCAGTTGCCACGAAGAGTAGTTCCAGTGAGCTAGCTCTATAAAACTCTAACTAAATGTTTGGTTCTAGTGTACAGCGGACACAATTATCATCATCTCATTGAAATGTAAACTTGTTTTCGCTATAACATAGAAGAAGAACATTTCTCAATTGGCCTTAAGCAACAGTCAAACACACACTGTATTTTAATACCAAATATACATGCCGGGAGTACTCGATACAACATTATGTGATAAAGTTTATTAGTGTTTTGTTTTCTGAGTACTATGGTATCGTCCACTAAAAACTGACTGCAAAGAAAATAGCTGAAATATTGTTGAAAGTGGAGTTAAACCCCATAACCTTAACCCTCTGAGCTAAATATATCAGATTGATATGAAGCCCAGATTTATAATTTTGTGGACAGTATATAACAATAGTTTATATATTTGTTACATTTAGGAAGCGGTTATCTTCTCATAGATCCAACAAATGCCGTCCATTGTTGTGGACAGATTACCATGTGGTATTATATACCTGTAAAGACAGGGACTATAGCATTCAGTGTATGGAGAAAGATTGACGTTAATAGATACACACTTGTTGGGAATAATACAATAGTTGTTCAAGGTAAAGTTAATATGACAATGTATACTGCAATCATTACATCTGCTGAGGAATAAAACTAAGGTATACCGGCATGGCTTATTAAATATATTTATCTTTGTAATTTGCAGCTCCTAAATAATGTAAATAGTTAAACCTAAGGTCAATCAAGTATATGTAACGTTAGGTCATTTTGACATTCCTGTTTAGGTCCTGTTGAGGTCTTTTAATTTAATTGCTCAGAACAACTTTTACAGTATTTGTCTTTCAATCTGTTGACTAAGAACGTCCTTTATTATTCAATCCTGTTTAGGTCCTGTTTAGGTCTTTTAATTTAATTGCTCACAACATTTATTTTTCCATTATTTGTCTTTCAATCTGTTAACTATGAACGTCCCAGTACGTACTAAATAAGATATCTAAGTTGTTAATGCTAAACATAATGTAATTTATCAATATTTATTAAATATTTATTTCATTTTCACTCTAAAATTGTTTGTGTCTTTACTTGTATGTGTGTAATATATTATATTTCACAATAGCAACAGACGTTAACAAGCAAACAACGTACAACGTACCTGAAAATGAGAGGATATTAATCAACACATGAGATATTATTGGATGGTGAGTAATTATTATAAATTTAGCACTGAATGAAAGAATAATATGTAGTACATCAATAAACAACAAACCCACAAGACCATACATACCATTGTTTTTTTCTATTTCTCATTTCAAAACCATTCAATGTGGCGTGAAATGAATCTTTGTTACCTTTTCAGTAGTTTTCTTCTCCTTTTCAGCCTATTCTTCAATCCACGAAAGTGACCCATAAGCGTATATAATGTGTGTTTGTGATATCAATTTTTGTCTCTGTTTTTCTGTCGTTCTACGATTTTTCGATTGAATTTTGAAGCTACGTTTGGTGTGATATTTTTAGCTGTATTTTCCAATATATTGAATCAGCTTGTATTAACTATATTACCATGCAATTCGTATTTCAGGCACGTTGTTGGAAATAACATCATTGGATACTATGGCTGTTCGACGACCACACTACGGACTAATATGGGCTCTACAAATTTTGCGGATGAGATCAACGTAGGGTCCTTAACCCCGCAGACAAGTAGAATTTACACCCTGTCTTATATTTCGATAGTTAGTAAGTAACTTAGTGCTCTTGTGAAATATTGTGTCTGTCCCAAGACAGGAACTGGATTTCTAATGGCACATGCCGTATTTGAGCTCAGCGAGTTGAGTTAAGGTGGGTTGTGATTGTTTGTTTTGTTGATATTGGTGGAATTTATTACCATCACTTTCTTTTTATAATTCATAATCAGTCAATGAAAGGTTGAAGTAAATAGTTTCTCCTCATTTTAAAATTGTAGAAAATTTTGGAAATAATTTTGAATGTTAACTAATTTGATTGAATCTCTATTTGCTTCGGGACATAATGCAACGGCATCAACCCCTCAACCACCAATGTTCTTTATTATTCATGTACTAGTAACTGACATCAAATGGAAAACAAAAGCAATATCACACTGTCAGAAAAGTTCAAATATCATAGAAATAGATGCAAAACGGATACAATTAACTACCCCTAATATACAAACACATGGCCACTCATTGTCCTAAACTGGTACGGGCACTTCAATAAAAATAGGTGGTGCTAAGCTAGTTTTATGGGCCAAAGCCTTCACACTCCATGACATGATGCGGACATGCAAGTGTGTTTCATACTTATTTGTGTTATTGTTTATTTTAGAGGGACCACCAACATTTGGTATGACTGCGAACAAACTAACCATTGGTGACCATACAAGTGTTAATAGCAGAGTAATGGATATTCAGATAAAAGTGGTTGGAGATGTCTTCCAAAAAATGGAGCTGAACTATGATAATGAATACTTCTATTTTAATACTTGCTTACGTATGTATTGAGAGCATTTATTAAAATGGAAAGCAGATAATAACACATTGTAGGAAATGTTCCAACATCGTATCACCATATAAGTCATGCATGATCAACCATACTCAGTATTGTAATTTCTAATTGTCTTCAGAAAAAACAGAATATAGAGTCAAATACGGATACAGATCAGTTTAATTTTACGTATGACGAAGCTTATCCATCATCACGATATAAGTGACATATTGTTGAAAGTGACGTTAAACACTATACCCCTAACCCACCGAAACGTATCATATCCATTCAAGACGAATTTATTATCAAGCTTAAGGGGGTACCATACACAATAGGGAGATAACTCTTTAACATCAGTTGAATGTTTTGATCATATGATGTTTGTATGCAGATTTCAAGCATCCCGGTGATCAAGACCAAAGAGACAAAAGCTGCTATGTTGCTAGTGAATTTATAGATCTGAGTCTGTTGGCTGGAATTTGTTAAAATGTTGATATTTATTACAGTGGATATATTCAAGCACACTGCCAAAAAATATGAAAATTAAACGAGCAGATCAAATTTTACCTGCAATGAATGGTACCATCTTAAGTCATTTAAGACATTTTGAAAATTAAAATTTATATTTTTTTATTAGTGTCTTATTTACTTTTTTATATATACGATTTTTTTACATTGAATCACAGGAAGTATCTTTGCAAAGAAAATGCTGCCCGAGAAGAGAACAATACATAATTATGTTCTGTCAGTACAAGATTGATGCTATAATACAGCTACATTGAACGTTACCATAGTGACGGAAAATATTATGAATATATCAACTAAATTTAGGGCTTATATTATGGCTCACGGAGTTCATTGATGAAGGTTACTATAGAAACGCATCGTGCACACTATATTTGATATCTAAGGTTTTATTACTATCACTGGGTTGATACCTCCTATCACTGGGTTGATACCTCCTATCACAGGGTTGATACCTCCTATCACAGGGTTGATACCTCCTATCACAGGGTTGATACCTCCTATCAATGAGTTGATACCTCCTATCACTGGGTTGAAACCTCCTATCACTGGGTTGATACCTCCTATCACTGGGTTGATACCCCTATCACTGGGTTCATACCTCCTATCACGGTTGATACCTCCTATCACAGGGTTGATACCTCCTATCAATGAGTTGATACCTCCTATCACTGGGTTTATACCTCCTATCACTGGGTTGATACCTCCTATCACTGTGTTGATACCTCCTATCACTGGGTTGATGTCTCCTATCAATGGGTTGATACCTCCTATCACTGGGTTGATACCTCCTATCACTGGGTTGAT
>MJUT01005988.1:81957-94182 GCA_002080005.1 Gigantidas platifrons
AGGCTACGTTCTTTTTTATCTCCTCGCCAAGGAAGTTGCAAAGGGATATACTAACGCTACCGTCCGTCCTTCCGTCCATCCTTCCGTCCGTCCGTCCTTCCGTAACATCCTTGTGAACACTCTAGAATCAACATCCTTCAATGGATTTTGACCAAACTTGGCACATATTAAGTCCTTTAGAGAATCTGAAACTCTATTGATTTCCAAGGTCATAGGTTAAAGGTCAAGGTCACCGGATCAAATTGTTACCACGTAACATCCTTGTGAACACATTAGGATTAACATCCGTCAAATGGATTTTGACCAAACTTGGTACATACTTAGTCCTTAAGAGAATCTGAAACCCTGTTGATTTTCAAGATCATAGGTCGAAGGTCAATGTCACCGGGTCCAATTTTTACCGCGTAGAATCCTTGTGAATACTATAATCAACATCCTTCAATGGAGTTTTACAAAACTTGTTACATACTTAATCCTTAAGAGAATATGGAACCCTATTGATTTTCATATAGATACCCTTAAGGTTAATCATAGGTCGTAAATCTATGAAAGACAGAAAAGAAAGGACAAAGAAAGGGGACAAAAAGACAAACAATGATCCCAAGGTGTTACATTGAAAACAAAAGATTCGGCAGTTCTAAACTTATTCGATAAAAGGTGTCATCTTTGATGCTCTGGAAAAATAAGCAGTGACTACTCCACTAGGGACCCCCTCGTGTTTCTATAGTTTATCTCATTGTGTCTTATATGTGGATTCCGAAGAGCTTCAGGCAAATTAAATTACTAAAACGGAATTTAATTTTTCACAAAGTATCGGTTGTACTTCATGTGAAGCCCGTTTGCCTTATTCAAAACAAGATTAGTTATGAGAACGTTACACTGACGTCATTTTCTTCAATATAACCCACGTAATACTAGCAATCACAAGATACACTCTTCCTTAACCATGCCAAAATCAGAAATAAAATGACACAAAGCAAATATATAATGTATAATTTATGATTTACTCTTCGAAATGTTATTATCTGGATCCAATACAATGCCCAATTCTGGATATATGAGACATGCCAATACGTTCAAACCCATAGCGCTGCAGTACGTAAGCCCTTTAGATTGTCAGATTATAATATGGAAAGACTGACCGTGAACCAGTAGGGAACGTGTTAGGAGAGTATCACGCTCCCTGCACGCTAAAGACCTCTAGTGATGAGATCCACACAGAGTAGACACATTGTAGATGCTACAAAACACATATTTATTTCATTCCAACCCAAATCGCTATACTTTTTCAATGGTAGTCAAAGGTCGTTGACCCGGCTGACCCGTCACTTGCCTGAACGAGTTTTGTTTTGTTTTGTATCCAAAGTAAGGCAAGTATCATACTCCTTTTAAGCTCAGTAATCATTGTAGTGACCCACAAAAACAACATCTCGATACGACTGGCAGTTTGTGGTAAGCTTTAATGCAGAATACTTAGATCCGGTCAATCATGTCCTCTTTTCCATGTTAATTATTATAACATGTCTACCTATAGGTCCATTCATTTCCCCGCATATGACTATCCTAGTTGATGTAATTCACATTTCGGCTCAGAGGTCAATCTTACTGGGACAATCAACGAATAGCTTGACAGTACCAAATAGGTTATCAGAAGTCGTAAGTCGAAGAAGGGTAGACGATACAATGGCACAAAGAAATGGGACAAAACAGAGAGGGTAACGGTTCCTGTTTCCACTAGCGACACCCGATGTGTTATTATCAAAAGACATGACAATCATATGATAAGGAAATCGTCTTGGACCACAGCATACATAAATACATTTCACGCCTAAGTCTCAACCTAGCTGGTTTAGATCAATATCCTGACCATATCTCCACAGTAACTTATTTAATCAGCACTTATCCCACAGATCTGTACTCTCTGATGTTATCCATATTGGCTCCCATGTTCCATTTCTCTCCATATGTTCTTATTAGTTGACATAATCGCCATCTATTTTCAGTTTGATCTTAGTTGCTGCGAAGGAGATGATGAAATCCACATTTCTCTCAATAGACCCATCCTAGCAGTATGATTAACATTTCTCCCCATTAGTCCATTCAGATGATGTATTGCTCCCAAACACCTTTAAATTATTTGGCTTTCCGATCTCTCGATTTTGAGCATACCTGATGAAGGTTATTCCAGAAACGTGTCGTGTGTGCTAACGTTGATATCTATGTTTTTATTAATCAATATAGTTACCTTGTAAGACATTACCGCTGATTTAATAAATAGTTCATGCAGTATGTCCACCATAACTTATTTATTTGCTTACACATGCATGTCTACTTTGTTCCCTAATGTTATATGCAGCTGACATTCATGTTTCCGTAGCCTTGATTTGTTCAAGGTAAATTTTGGCACGGCGTTGGTGCTTGAGTATATTTATATAAAACATTCATAAATATAGCCTCTCAGGATGAAAACCATATTACAAACGTCACATGTGCGGTCTTGTTTATGTTCAATGAGTTGCCGAGATGAGAGGTGATGTTTTTTTCTTGTTGATTTTGATGGAATTCTTTACCGTGATACATAGCATACTATTAGCTTTGAGGCGAAGGTATTCATCTCTCTTTCTCTCTCTCTAGTTTTTGTCAACGATGTGGCAGCATTGGCTTCCCAGCTTCTGCCTAGCTACGCCACTGAGTTCACAGTTTAAACTATTGATATACATTTTTGTGTCATTGATGTCCGAAATATTGCCCTATGCCCATTCATATAGTATTCGGTTATTGGTGACCCATTTATATAGTGTTCTGTTATTGCAGACCCATTCATCCATTCATATATTATTCGGTTATTTTTAACCCATTAGATCTTCCAATATACACCCGCATTATTAGCAATTTTGCGCCTTTTCATGTTAAATTATCTCATAATTTTAGAAGTATTTGTCCTGGCAATACATGTAGCTTTAAAATCCACATGCACCATTAGTATATATGAAGTGAATATTGAGGAGGCCCGTTTTTTACCTAAGACGATAACACTTGAGTATAACATTTCTCATAATTGAGAGTTTCGCAAAATTGACAATTTGAACGAGATTATTTTCTATTTTAAATTTCTAATTTGTATCCTTCATTTTCGGAATAAGTATATGATTTAACTCATAGCTGCAAAAATAAATTGGAAGCAGCTGTTTTCACTACATACATGCAGCTATATCAATACAAACGGCGTTTTTGCATGAAAACAGCAATAATAAAGGAAATTGATGCATGTTGTTTATCCGAAAAATTGTGGTTATACCGGAATTATCCAAGATTAATTGTATATGAACTTCCGGTTTCATTCTTCGGCTTGTAAACTTTTCAGTCATGTGACCACCTCAAAGATTACAGATATACATGGAAAAACACAAACTTACACCTTTTTGTAGGTATTTGTACACACTTTGGCTTCATTTCTTTGTTTTGTGTGTAGAATCATTAATTCGTTAGTTATCCACGTGTGATGGGTTTTCGTACTATTATCGATTTTACGATTTAGCGATTAACAGCACGTCACTGACAAACTGTATCGCATAATGTTGTATTGAATACGCATTGTCCTGTGCGGAATTCGAGGTCACAACTTTAGTTTATAAGTGTGAGATTAGATATGAATACAATAGAAAAGCACGAGCTGCCCCGACTGGGTGTTTCGAATAGTTATGTAAATTTTATTACACTCATGGTACTCGTTTTATGAATAATGAAACTAACAAATCGAGTATTTTTTTATCTACAGACATTGTATTCCAGTCAATCTACTGTTTACCTCACACTAGGCATCAAAACACATATAATAACACATTGAATGTTTATTGTCACCAAACGAACATCTTTATAAAAAAAACCGGCTGTATTATTTAAAAATGTCATCTTCCCTTTTTCCTGTTTTGGGAATGTCGCATGTTCTGAAATCCTTTGAAAAATTAATCGGGACATAAAACCGCCATCCTTGTTATGTTCATTGCCATATCCGCCATTGATCAATCCATTGATCAATACTAAAAGAGTGATTGTTTTGGACCCATACAAAGAGTTAACCCCGCCATATTTCATAGAAATTCCTGTACCAAGCCAGGAACGAGAACGACCCATGTATTTGTATCTTAGGGGTACTGATTTTGCCTCGATTTTTCTGTTGGATTTTAAAACTGTTCCCACAACGTCCTATTATTTTATTATTATCTCTGATGCTCATATAAACAAACAAGTATTATTGGCAACAAATGGCCACAGCATTTATTAATATATAAAAATGTACATATGTGAAAACTACAAATGAGATGAAATGTACTAAATAAGTTGAGATCTGTATTTGTCGAAATGTCATATGATAATCGCCGAACATGGGTAAGGAGGCAGATCATATAGTGAACGGGCAAATTGTAGATAAACGATTAACCCTGGAAATCAGAGGCTAATGCTATCATAGAAGTAAACAAGGCTATTAACCGAAATTATGTTATGAAAACGCAGCGAAATCAGCCAAATGACAGATCAGCGAAATTTGTTGACTAGCTTGAAAAAGAAGCTTATCTGTCAACCGCCAATATAATTGGGGGAGCTGTGCCAAAGCTGTGCCACCTGCTGTCAGAACACGGATTAAGAATATAGGATTTCATAGAACTACCCAAACATTATTTACAATATAAGAATGTATTATCACTATTATCCATTACTTGTTAAATCAAAGATGTCATTAAAACACAACAAAATGTATATGAATATCAATACAATATATGAAAGTCATACAGACCATGGATCGTTTAACTTAACAGATATTTCGTATCATTTGCGTTTTTCGTTCGTTTCGTTGGCGTGTATCGTTCGTTCGTTTTTCGTTTTCCGTTCGTTTGCGTTTCGTGCGTGTAATTTATTCTTTCGTTTCGTGTATCGTCAAGTTTAATTAGACTAATACACGAAACGAATTACGAACAAACGATACACGAAAAGAACGATACATGATACACAAAACGAACCCACGCTATGATTTCCAGTTTAAAATAATTACTACAATTTCAATCTTACTATTACTAAAAAATTTAATTAAAGTGTAAGCAAAATTTTACATATACAAACATGTATTTCCTGTATTTACATGTACCAGTAATTTTGTACAATAAAGGAAAAACATATTTAATAAATGCATTTTTTCTATAATTTAATCTAGGACAAATAAACAAGAAATCATCTACATGTATGTAAACAAACGCCTCTGGCAGTTTCACCTGGGAAATACATGCACTGCAGGTGTGAAATGTCAACTCTTACATTTGTAATTTCAATATAATTAACAATTATATGACCTTTTTAAGCCAAACACCTCTCGGACAGCTTAACCGAGAAAATAACTGATACACCTATGTCTGGATGGAATTGTCAATTCAGAATCCGAATAATTATAAATATAAATTTTGTATAGTTATAGTAATATAAATTCTGTATAATTATATAATTATATAAATATAAATTCTGTATAATTATATAATTAAATAAATATAAATTCTGTATAATTGTATAAATAGAAAGTCATATTTGGAAGTCAAATATATGAAATTTAAAATTTCATCATAAATAAAATTATTAAACACATTGGTAATATAAACTATTTAATATAAACTGTATTATCCTATTACTTTATCGACTAACTTATCATTTATATATATAACTTGCTTATAAAATATAAGATTACAGAAGTTAATCACATCAATTTGCACAAAAGTCATTCAAATAATAACTATTCGTGTATCGTGCGTTTGTTTCGTGTATCGTACGTTCGTTTCGTGCATCGTGCGTTCGTTTCGTGTATCGTGCATTCATTTCGTGTATCGTGCGTTTGTTTCGTGTATCGTGCGTTCGTTCGTTTTTCGTTCGTTTCGTAAACTAATACGATCAAAGAGTGTTTGAACAAAAGTAGGAACTCTCACTGTTTGTACAGATCAAGTAACTCTTATTGTTTTAAATTAATTTGTGTTTTCAAAGAATATATTGAAGGACAACAAGACATTTTGATTAAAAAAATAATAAAAATAAAATAAAAATAGGGAACTGCATCTGTAGCGTAATGGTTAGCGTGCTCGCCTCGAGTGCGATAGATTGTGGGTACGAGCCGCGGTCTTGTCAAACAAAAGAATATACAATTAGTATTTGTTGCCTCTCCGCTAAGAACGCAGCATTAAGGAGAAAGTGCAAAGACTGGCTGGCTCTGAATCAAAATAATGTGTCCAACTGAAGCGACATATCTACCCAATGACTGTTGTTAGCTCACCTTACCAAAGGCAATGTGAGCTTTTACCATCACTTGGTGCCCGTCGTTCGTCGTCTTTCGATCGTCATCTTACGTCCATTAACTATCCACATTTTAATCTTCCCCTCTGACACGCCTCAACCAAATGAAGTGAAACTTAGTAGGAAGCATCTATGGAAGTTCCTCTGTAACGATTATTCATTTCGTCCCGATCCGTTAACAAACATGGTCGCAACAAGCGATTATTGTTTCTGATTGGCAGATTAAAAAAAAAATATTCTCCTCTAAAACTGCTTAGCCAAATGAACCGAAACTTGGTAGAAAGCAACTATGGAAGGTCTTCTATTAATATTGCACATTTCATCCCGATCCGTTGACAAACATGGTCGCCATAGACAATTCTTGTTTCTGATTGGCCTATTTCTAACAATCTTCTTCTCTGAAACTGCTTAGCCAAATGAGCCGAACTTTGGTGGGAAGCACCTATAGAATGTTCTGTCTGTATTAAGTTTTCTCAAAGCAGAATTAAAGGGGAACGACATAGGCTTAGACCACTGAGCCTCTATTTTCAGTAAGCTAGCACAATAGAAATAAAACTCAGCGTGTTGGTATAGAACAAAGCGAATGTCATCATCATTTCATTGAAAACTAACTTGTTCTCGCCATGGTATAGCTGAAAATTTGCTGAAGTTGCGTTCAACAACACTCACTCACTCACCCACTCAGTCACTCACTCACTCACTCACTCACTCACTCACTCACTCACTCACTCACTCACTCACTCACTCCCTCGCCCGCCCGCCCTCTCGCCCGCCCGCCCATATGACTTGATGATTGGACATTTAGCTATGAAATTCTATGTTTGTCTTACTTGCATTTCAGGTAGAGATGAATACTGGAAAGGAATTCAATACTACATCCTTTGTTATTTTGCTTATCTCTAATGATAATACATTTCTCTGACGTTACACTATTGTTTGCACAGTGGATTGTTTTTAAGAATCTACAGTTTATTAATTTGTTCTTGAATATATGAACTTTAACCTTTTACTATTTTAGGCTTAAAAACGTGTTTGATTTATTTTGGTAATTTTGTGTCTCGAACCATTGCTGGGCTTTTTAAAGTCTTATTTGACTTTCAAAACTCCCATCTTACCTCTCGGCTAAGTTGACCACATCAATAGATTCAATAATTAGTACATATAGCTCTTGATAGTAAGCTATGTTAAAAAAATAGCAACAATTTGCTTCAAGAAAAGCAATTGATCAATACATACAAGACACGATACAAGTATTTGAGTTCTGACATAAATTATTCTCGCAATACAAAAACAACCAACGAACCGACCGCAACTTAACAAATCAGACAGACCATAGGTGAACATTTTGGACACTTGAAAAACCTTGAAATATCTAAATATAAACGATTATATTCACTTGAAAGACCTTGAAATATGTAGTGGAGAATACACTCCAACTGTTGATTATTTTTAAGAATCTACAAGTTGGAGTGTATTCTCTCACATACTACATTTCTATCTGCAACAGTGTTTTTATTTTATAATTTTACTTTTTAATGTTCAGAAAGCTAAATAAGCCACAATTAACAAAAAATAAACAACACAATTGTTTCGGCATCCGTGCTTTCGATTCTCGTTTATTTTTTGATATGTCAAGGTCTTTCAAGGACAGGAGCACACTTTGTACCCATACGTATGCCGACTGTCTGTTGAAAAATACGTCCAACAAAGATAACGAATATCGTTTCAATCTTGTCAATCAAAAAGTCGAGAATGTTGATATCAGTTTCAGATAATTGTTAGAATCAGAATGATCTTTACACAACAAAATCTGTCCCTTTCTAGCACAAGTTATCTACGATGTAAATTACATGTCAAATGGAGATTTAAGATGCGAACACTCATGGCAAGGTGAACTCCACACCTTATTATGCGATAAAGTTTGTCAGTGACTTCCTGCAGGTCAAGTTGTCTCCGGATACTAATGTTTTCTCTACCAATACAACTGACCGCCACGATATAACTGATATATTGTTGAAAGTAGCGTTAAATTTCATAACCCCTTCTCCTAAATAATGAAAAATGAAATGTATTAAAACTAACTTAATTAAATTATTTTTGGCTTTCACTATGAGCGTATCTGATGTTGATTATTCCAGAAACGGTCATGCGCACTACATCCATAATCGTACATGTATTTTGTATTACCATAGCATTTCAAAGATACTAATTCACTTTACCTGCCGTGGGTGGTTTTTTTAGAATATAAGAAAACGTAAATATTCTCCTGATAGAAATCTATTATTAAATACTGAAACTCTAAACAACTACCGTGTTATTAATACCAAGTCAAAGTCTTCTTGTTATATTAAATGCGTCGTATCAATGGTGAAGAAGATGTGGGTCTCCTTAATTGTATATATTATTCTCTTCTCGTGGATTTCTGCAGATGAAAGTAAGTTTTATATTTGTCTTCTATTCCTTTAACTTATTTAACATATGTTTTAATATATATTTTGCTAATTACCACATCATTGCAATTTATTGGGGTGTGATATTGGGTGGGGGGGAGTAAATTTTTTATAAATTGTAATGTTTATTGACAAGATTATACCTGAACTAATTTACTACTTGACAAGTGAACGGCAAAATGCCCATCCCATGTGGAAAACAATTGTGTTTATGAAAAGAAATTGAGGAAACGCCCATGCATAGAAAAGGTGGAAAACAATATTGTTTATGTAAAATAATTGAGAAACGCCCATGAATAGAAAAAGTTGAAAAAAATTGTGTTTCTATAATGGAATTGAGGGAAACGCCCATGCATAGAAAAAGGTAGAAAACAATTGTATTTATGCAAAGGAATTGAGGGAAACGCCCATGTATAGAAAAAGGTGGAAAACAAATGTGTTGATGTAAAGGAATTAAGGGAAACGTCCATATATAGAAAAAGGTGGAACACAATTGTGTTTATATAATGGAATTGAGGGAAGCGCCCATGCATAGAAAAAAGGTGCAAAACAATTGTATTTATGCAAAGGAATTAATGGAAACGCCTATGAATAGAAAAAGGTGGAAAACAATTGTATTTATGCAAAGGAATTGAGGGAAACGCCAATGTATAGAAAAAGTGGGAAAACCATTGTGCTTATATAAAGGAATTGAAGGAAACGCCCATGAATAGAAAAAGGTGGAAAATAATTGTGCTTATGTAAAGGAATTGAGGGAAACGCCCTTATATAGAAAAAGGTGAAAAACAATTGTGTTTATGCAAAGGAATTGAGGGAAACGCCCATGTATAGAAAAAGGTGGAACACAATTGTGCTTATGTAAATGAATTTCGGAAAACGCAAATGTATAGAAAAAGGTGGAAAACAGTTGTGTTTATGTAAAGGAATTGAGGGAAATGCCCATGTATAGAAAAAGGTGGAAAACAATTGTGTTTATGTAAATAAATTGAGAGAAACGCCCATGTCTAGAAAAGGGTGGAAAACAATTGTGTTTATGTAAATGAATTGAAGGAAATGCCCATCTATAGAAAAAGGTGCAAAGCAATTGTGTTGATGTAAAGGAATTAATGGAAACGCCCATGCATAGAAAAAGGTGGAAAACAATTGTGCTTATGTAAAAAAAATTGAGGGAAACGACCATGCATAGAAAAAGTTGCAAAACAATTGTGTTGAGGTAAAGGAATTAAGTGAAATGCCCATGCATAGAAACAGGTGGAAAACAATTGTGCTTATGTAAAAGAATTGAGGGAAACGCCCATAGATAGAAAAGGGTGGAAAACTTAAATATTTTCCTAATAGAAATATATTATTGAAATATAATACTGAAACTCTAGACAACTACCGTGCTATTAATAACAGGTCAACGTCTTCTTGCTATATTAAAGGCATCGTATATATTTTGCTAATTACCACATCGTTAGAATTTAATGGGGTGTGATATTGGGTGGATGAGGAGTAAGAATGAGTGTAAATTGTAATATTTATTGTAAAGATTATACCTGAACAAATGTACAACAGGACAAGTGAACGGGAAAATTTCTAGCCCATGTGGAAAACAATTGTGTTTACGTAAAGGAATAGAGGGAAACGCCCATGCATAGAAAAAGGGTGGACAACAATGGTGTTTATGTAATGGAATTGTGGGAAACGCCCATGTATAGAATATGGTGCAAAACAATTGTGTTCATGTAAAGGAATTCAGGGAACGCCCGTGTATAGAAAAGGTGGAAAACAATTGTGTTTATGTAAATGAATTGAGAGAAACGCCCATGTATAGAATGATGTGGAAAATAGTTGTACTTATTTAAAGGAATAGAGGGGAACGACCTTGCATAGAAAAAGATGGAAAACAATTATCCTTTTGTAAAGGAATTGTGGGAAACGCCCGTGCATCGAAAAAAGGAGGAACACAATTGTGTTTATATAAAGGAATTGAGGGAACGCCCGTGTATAGAATAAGGTGGAAAATAGTTGTCCTTATGCAAAAGAATTGAGGTGAACGCCCAAGTATAGAAAAAGGTGGAAAAGAATTGTGTTTAAGTAAATGAATTGAGGGAAACGCCCATGCATAGAAAAAGGTGGAAAACAATTGTGTTTATATAAAGGAATTGAGGGGACGCCCGTGTATAGAATAAGGTGGAAAATAGTTGTGCTTATGCAAAAGAATTGAGGGAAACGCCCATGTATTGAAAAAGGTGGAAAAGAATTGTGTTGCTGTAAATGAATTGAGGGAAACGCCCATGCATAGAAAAAGGTGGAAAACAATTGTGTTTATGTAATTGAATTGAGGGAAACGCCCATGCATAGAAAAAGATGGAAACAAATTGTCCTCATCTAAAGGAATTGTGGGAAACGCCCATGCAAATGGAAAATGTGTGAAACAATTGTGTTTATGTAAAGGAATTGAGGGAAACACCCATGCATAGAAAAAGTTAGAAAACTATTGTGCATATGTAAAGGAATTGAGGGAAACGTTCATGCATAGAAAAAGGTGGAAAACAATTGTGTGTATGGAAAGTAATTGCCGGAAACGCCCATGCATATAAAAGGGTGGACAAAATTGTGGTTATGTAAAGGAATGGAGGGAAACGCCCGTGCATAGAAAATGGTGGAAAACAATTGTGCTGATGTAAAGGAATTGAGAGAAACGCCCATGTATAGAAAAGGCGAAAAAATGAATGAGCTAAGATAAACAGCAATATATATAGCACAACTTGCTTGTCTTTCCTTTTTTTGTGCTTCCTAAATATATCAAGTTCACTTACTAATCAAAATATTTAATCACACAGACACACTTTACTAGTATATATATAATCCAACAGTGTTAGAATTCGATATTTGAGTTGACAATTTTTGTAGATACACTGCAGCACCAATAGCTTAGCCTTACGTTCAGCGCCGTAGACCACTCGGTAACATCCACTATATATTGCAAAAACGATTTATCTTCTTCTATATATATAAAGTAATTGGTGAATTAAGAGTCGTGTTGTATCTGAATACTATATAACACAATAACCAAATGATATACAAAAAGGCATATACCACAGTTCTTTCTTTTTGTATATAGTTTTCCGGTTCTTACATCTTTCTTTATCATTATTTCTTTTGTCTCTTTTTCCTTTTTTTGCCATCACTTGGCGTCCGTTGTCTTTCGTCCGTCGTCTGTCGTCCGTCGTTCATCGTCTGTTGTCCGTTAACTTTTCACATCAGATGAGCGATGCAGGTTCAGGTGAGCCTCTTGTCTTTTTTTTTGCTTTATGTTTTTTTTTCTGTTGCTTTATTTTTGATTCTTGTTTGTTTGGTTGTTGTTGGTTTTGTATTTGTTGTGCCTTTGCTTTGATTTTATTTGATTTTACTTTATTTACTGATTTTTATTGTTTGTTTGGGTTTGTCTTTGTTTTTTTTT
>MJUT01005988.1:94300-167648 GCA_002080005.1 Gigantidas platifrons
TAAAATGTCATGCTCCAAAACACAGAAATAAAAATTATACAAGGAAGATAGTATTGAATGGACTCTCTTCATCACAACAACTGTATATAATACCTGTCCTTTGTTCTGTATATTAAATCGTTTTTTGTTTGTAAACCAAATATTGTTATTGATGCACGTGACATACAATTCAAGCTAATAAACAAAATGAAATAATATGATATATTTCAATGACATATTTTAATTCGTAAAACACATTCACTTTCAATTTTTTTTACCTTTAGGATACTTGATGAAGGTTATTTCAGAAACAAGAGGCAGCATGATAGTTGGATTTACAACTACATATGCACTCAGTCCCTAACACCACTGATATTGGGATTTCAAATCTCGATCAGGACGAGGTGTACAGCATTATGTGATAAAGTTTGACATGTACTTACGATAGGTCGGTGGGTTTCTCGAGGTTCTCCGGTTTCCTCTACCAATGAAACTGACCATCAGGATATAGCAGAAATATTGTTGAAAGTGGCGTTAAGCACCATCAAACAAACACGATTTCAGAAACGGATCCTGAGCACTAAAGTTGATATCTACATTTTATTGTTTTTTATTATCTAAAAATAATGTTTTCATGTTTGTATTATTTATTTTCTACAAAGTGATATAGTAATCTATGGGTTATGGTTAGGGTTATAGTGTTTAATATAGGTTATTGTTAAGGTAATGGTGTTTAACGCCACTTTCAACAGTATTTTAGCTATATCGTGGCGATCAGTTTTATTGGTGGAGCAAACTGGAGTACGTGGGAAACAGCAGTGACCTGTCGAAAGTCACTGACAATTTTTTCACATAATGTGGTATCGAGTAGAACTCATGATTACATATTTTATTATTATTATAATAATGATAATAATAATAATGATAATAATAATATACAATTATAGTCTTTTGTTGGGGTCAATACAAGTCTTTATGGACCTTAAAATCGATATTCACAAAAAAACACTCGTATTGACCGATACAAAAGACTGTAATTGTTGTATTTCATTAAAATGAAAAATGAACGTAAAACCAAGTCAATATGATATTAATCACTTCGCTATGACATCATACATAGTGCAATGGAAAGTGAACGTGAAAGAGAAAGCGAGTCAATACGACTTTTAATGAAACAAGATCAAATTTTTACGGAATGTCAGGTTACAGCATGATAGCCATTAACATTGTTTAAATAAAATCATTATGTAATAATGATAATAATAATAATTAGCATTATTAACATTTTATTCTTCTGAATATATTTATACGATTGCTAATACTGTTTATAATCATCGTATTTACTCAATCTATATAATTAATTAATTTAAGTAAACAATTGTGTTTAACATTAAAAAGTCGATAACTTTCAGTGGGTGTAGAAAATGATAATTTCATTAAGAGTGCTTGCAATGTACATTTTCGTACTACACATAATAAGAGTTATATATATAAAGGTTTAATTGACCGGTGTCTAAAATTACTTTTCAATAAAATAGCAGTTTATGTGGTGGGGTAACAGGAGAAAACGGCGCACCTGCAGCAAGTGCCTGACAAACATCACATATGTCGTATAACGGGTATTCAACTACAATGGTACCCACTTACTAAGCAAGCACTTGGTGTAATTTTAACGTTGAAACAATATTGATGCAACGCCACCATGTCATTTCAACGTTATGTCAATGTTTAATTAACTCCAGAGTTGCTGTGTAACCGAGTCAGCAATGCGATACATAAATCATTCCATGTGATGCTATTTGTAATAGTAATTTAGAACATTTACATATAAGTTTGTTTTAATATTAAGTGTGTATACGTATTACTAACGACCGCAATTCGTATTTTCTGTCCAGACACGCGCTTCAAAGTGATATTTAATGGAGGCTTCGCCTCTTTGAATTGTACGTCTGCCGAATATGCAGGAATTATCAAAATTGTCACCGTTGCTTTCAACTCGACTGTCTGTAATGACAGTGATGAGGATATTCTAAAAGAGGTTTCAAATTTGTGCAATAATAACGCTAAGTGTGAGTTTGAATTGGCAGATTTTATTAAGGATCATAACTCAACATGCCCATCAAATGACAATACAGCTCAGTTTGGAATAACATATCATTGTTCACGTTATTATTATCAACATTGCATTCAGAGGGGAGGTTTTGGTCCATACTATCAGTTTAACACTGTACTGAGCCAATTCAGTAAGCGTCATCCATATTTGAACCTCGCCTTTATCTCAGCTTTTAAGACTCATAAACCTAAACTTCATATTTTAAGACACTTCACGGACGTTGTCTCTATATACAGTATATAATTCTTCTCTGATAATTAATTCTTATATTCGCCTACTACAATAATTTATTGCCTTTTATTGAAATCTTGCAACCAAGCAAAGTGTTTGTACTAGGATAATGTTTCCTAATTGAGCGACATTTCGAACCACTGACTCTTGTTTTCACCGAGCTATCACTATAAATATATAAGCGTGTTTGTCTAGTACAAAGCCTACATCATTATAATCTCTTCGAATATAACTTGTTCTCGCTATAATATAGCTGAAATATTCCTCATTTGGCGCTAAACAGCAATCACTCACTCGTTTAGATTAATTTGTTTTATATATTTTTTTCAGACCCATTCACAATGCAGTATCTAGAAGGAGACAGAGCCATGTTGAATTGTCCAGATTCATATAAAGACACCATACAATTATCCTCTGTTCTTTATAACTACAGCACGTGTAGTCATAGTGATAAATATGGTATCCAAAATTTTGCGACGTTCATACAGCATGTAGTTTTGATGTTACCAAGAGCAACGTCGGAAGTACGTGTGGCGCTGATGGCAAGGCGTCATTACAAGTTTCGTATAACTGTAAACGTAAGTTAATATTTCAGGCAAAACTGATAGTCCAGCACAATTGGAGAAGCTTATAACTACATGCATATCTGGTGTACCCTATTCACTTTGATGTGCTACAGTATGCATATTAAAAATACAAATGATCTGGATATAACTATAGCAGCAAACAAAATGGTAAAACAAACAAACGAGTGGAAGACCTTACTGCGACTGTTAAATGTAGAATAGAAATAAAAGTGCCCCTTAACTTTAATTTGTGCTTAAGTGTAATGTTGGCTAGTCATTCCTGTTTAAATGCAGTCATTTCCTTCTTACTGACTGAAAACAGAGCCTTTAATTCCAAACTTACATGAGTAACACAATAAAACCACACAATCATTTCACGTAGTCCATTCAACTACAAGCATGTGTAGTATTTTACCACGACGACATATGTGAACATTCATCTGGAGGTAAATCCTGGTTTCATCCATATCATAGCAAATCGAGCTATGGGATAAACTGGTGCATTATCAGGCAAATTGATATAGCCATACAGACAAACATTCCTAACTCTAAAATATTGCATTGCTACGAGTGGCGGTGAGAGGTGATAATGGTTATGATTATCACTTAAATACAAAAATGAAGTGAGTTCTTACTATGTGTATAATCTCATTAAAATAGTAGACTAACATTATCACATGATGGTGTGTCGAGCTTACCTCGTCATTGATTCCATAATACTTGCCTTGCGTGGAGCAGGTACTATTTAATAACAATATTGTGACTGTTGCAATTTCGTGGCTTAAAAACATACTATTTCGTCGGTTCGTATACTCGCGAATTCCAAATTTCAACAAAACAACATTGATTAAAAACGTATATCTACCGTAGTTACTGCAATTGTTAGGTTGACAAAACAAAAACTCGAGGAGAGCACGTTAACCATTACACCATGTCTTTACGTGCATCGTAATGAATATATATAGTATATCACAGCATACACATCATACGTTTTAGGAAACGGAGGTTGGTCTAATTGGATTAAGAACTCAACCTGTACAGTTGAATGTGGTGGAGGTATCCAAGCATATACAAGAAGCTGTAAAAATCCTTCACCAAATGAAATTGGGACGTCTTGTGCTGGAGAGTCGTACAATAAGGAAGTGTGCAATGAAGACAATTGTCTTGGTAAGTTCGACAGAAAAGAAAGGAAAAAATGTATTATAAATCTAAATTGAAATGAAACAAAATGCAACCTTAAGCCTATTGACAATGTTGGCGTTAAAGATAAAGTATCAACTTGATTAATTGATTAGTCTTTGCTATGTAGATTCTCCTATTCCTTCCCGTAATGTGAGAAGTTTGAATACCAGCTTCTAGGATGTTATAAAGAACGTGGAGGAGGCGATGCACTCTCCGTACACGTAAACCACTGTAACAATCTGAACCATCCACTATCCTCCACTCCTAACTACCCAAATTCCACCATAGAGAGGGAGCACCAAACCGTCACATGGGGACAATGGATATTGATATAGCAAGTTGTATTTTTAAGACTCGGGTTTGAAGATTATAAGCTTACTGGTCAGAATGTTGCATAATTATAAAATGAGCAATATAATTGCAGTACTAAATAAATTGGAATATATTTGTTTCCTTTGCATTTATTTTGTTAGTTTTTTCTTTCTTTCATAAATACAAGTCTTGAATGTGTAAATACTGAGCTAATTTGGACCTGTCCAGGTGGATACTTAAGAGTACACAGTGCCCTCTGGCTAACGGTTAGAGCAATTTATTGCACGAAAACGCAACCTGTAGCTCCCAGCCCATATAATGTAATCACGCAAATGAAGAGCAGATGTGACAACACAACTTCCTGTGGTTTTAATCTTAATGACACAAGCCTTGGTGTATCATGCGAAGGAAAATGTACAGGATTATGATATGCTTACGAGTGTGTCAGTAAGTCATTGGTGTTAAGTATATTGGTTAAGTATATTGGTTAATTATTTTCTCACAAATTTAACAAGCAACCAATAGATACGATAAACAAATCATATACTAGGCAAATACCATTTATCATTTAGGGGAGTTGTGTTTTCTTAGAAAAGAATATGTGGGCAAATTATATAGAACAAATATTTTTTTCTTTAGATGAAAAACATAATAGGCACTTATGGTCGTATATATCTTTTTATTTAAAAAAAAGTTAAAAAGTAAAGGTGCACTATATATACACTTGTATCGATTTGACTCCCATTGAATTATGTGATTATTCTGAAAGTTTTGTGTTAAAGAAAATCCGTAACGTGTTAGTAAAATGAAAAACAAAAAATAGTCTCTACAGTTAAATCCAATAGAAACATCATGGAAATCTATGTCAAACTCAGTACCTCTAACACACAAATATATGACCGATCACTTTACTGACAGCCACTTCAATGAAAATGTCATCACAAGATGTAATAGTGAAATTAATGTAAACTTTCAACCAAAATCTAATTGCCAATACCATTTTTCGCTATACATGTACACAATTTACAGAATATTTTTCAACAAGGTGCTCAGAAAGTAAATGCTCATGAATCAAAACTAAACTTATATATTAAAACTTAAACATCAGATGAAACGGTTAGAAGGTTAATCTTCAGATTCTTCAACTTCAGAAGAAACTTTTAGAAAATTAAACTTCAGGAAAAACGTTTAGAAACTTAAATTTCAGAAGAATCATTGATAAACCTATGGCTTTGTTTATTTTGTAGAAGTTCCTTGGAGCAGTTGGGAACCATGGAGCAACTGTTCAGGTTCATGTGTAACAGGCATACAGACAAGAACACGTTCGTGTATTAACTGATTCCAAACAGTCGAGTGTGAAGGATCAGCAAGCGAGACAAGAGATTGTGACGAGAAAGATTGTTATCGTGAGTATTTAGTTAGAAATGCTTCATTTTTCTGCCATCGTATCAAGAGAAATATAACCTGATTCTTCAATCTAATTACATAGAAATCATTTGATGATAAGGTTATAGGTTATGGGTAGTTCAATTATTGTGAGTTGTCAGCTCTATTGATAAAATTAATCACAGAAAATAACTGTAAGTCATTGACAAAAAGTATCACAAATAATCGTATCGAGTACAAATAGACAAGGGCGGGAATCGAACTCATCACATTGCGTGTAGATAAACGTTAGATAAAACTTAAGGGACAATCAAGGATGGACAAACCAGAGACACCGACAATATTGGGAATAAACACAGAACGAACACAAACAGAACGACATTCAAAACATAGAAAATTAAAACATGAACAACACGAACCCCACTTAAAAATTGGGATGGGGATGTTCATGAAAAATAAACAATTTATGTTTCTTACTCATAGTCAATTCTGGTAAAAGTATTTTCGATGAAGCGGTCTTCGTGGTCGTGATTGATTTTACAACTACCTGTGCAATCAGTGCATAACTCCACTAATATTATGAGTTCAAATTCCGCACAGGCGAGATGTACTCGATGCAACATTATGTCAGTGACTTACAACAGTTCGGTGGTTTTCTTCGGGTACTCTGGTTTCCTCCACCAATGCAACTGACCGCCACGATATAGCTCAAATATTGTTGAAATGGCGTTAGACATCATAAACCTAAACCTCTTCTGGATGATTGTGGAAAGGCAAAGGTTTCATCAAGCGGAAAAGATTCATTGCCATTTGAAAACTGTATATTTCATAACGGTCAACCAATTAGTGATGACGACCCGTTAAAGTATTGCCAACTACCTTGTGAACACGGTCGTGATGGTTGCGAGAGTAATAATTATATAATCGAATACTTTCAATAACATTTTGTGAATTACTTGACTTAGACTAATTTTGTGAATTATTTGACTTAGACTCATTTAATTTTTGTTCTAGATTGTGGTGATGAGAAATTTTATGATAGGCAAAATTCGTCTTTACCACCTAAGACAGATAACTCCTCTGGTAAGGTACATTGATTGATTGATTGATTGATTGATTGATTGATTGATTGATTGATTGATTGATTGATTGATTGATTGATTGATTGATATGGATAACAGACGACGGACACTATATGATAATAATTAACTTAGACGTTTTGGCCAGTTGAGCTTACAAACATGCAAAATTTTAAATAGGTAAGCATCATAAAAATATTCCTAAACCACAAGAAATAAGGTTTGGTAAATAAGTAATGAAGTGAGNAGACTAATTTTGTGAATTATTTGACTTAGACTCATTTCCTTTTTGTTCTAGATTGTGGTGATGAGAAATTTTATGATAGACAAAATTCGTCTTTACCACCTAAGACAGATAACTCCTCTGGTAAGGTACATTGATTGATTGATTGATTGATTGATTGATTGATATGAAAAGTTATGGATAACAGACGACGGACACTATATGATAATAATTAACTTAGACGTTTTGGCCAGTTGAGCTTACAAACATGCATAATTTTAAATAGGTAAGCATCATAAAAATATTCCTAAACCACAAGAAATAAGGTTTGGTAAATAAGTAATGAAGTGAGAGATTGTTGTTTAACGCCAAACGAGCAATATGAAGAACTCGATATTCCCAAGAACTCTGGTGAACCTTACAATAATACTCATTTTGACAAAGAAGACATTTTGGCAAATCACAAGTCATTCATGTCATAACTGAATATTCCGATAAATGAAGAAAATTGTGAATATCTACTTTATATTAACAGTCTAACAGGTTTTAAATTACACAAAGGTTGTTCTTGAGCTTTGTGTATTTTATTTATTCATAATGTTCAGGGTCATTTTAAGTTAATATTTCCAGTACTTTGTTTAAATACTTTATATTAAATACCAAAATTTCAGAAGAATCAATATTTAGACAGGTACATATTCCCGGTTCTTCTACTTGTTCAACAAAAGAACTATATATAATTATGACTAAAATTTTGCAAGCAGTCAAAGGGGGACTACTATCATACTGTGACAAAGTATATTTGCGTGGTAGCATCAATCAAAAGCACCGCATCGGTGGCGTAATGGTTAGCGTGCTCGCCTCGAGTGCGGTAGATCGTGGGTTCGAGCTCCGATCGGGTCAAACAAAGCCGTACTATAAAATTGGTATTGGTTGCTTCACCGCTAAGCACGCAGCATTACGGAGAAAGAGCAAAGATTGGTTGACTCGTAATCAGAATAATCTGTCCGAATGGAGTGACATTTCTACCCACGGACTGTTGTTTCAGTGAACTAGCACTATATAAATCCAACTCAGCGTGTTTGTCTAGAACAAAGCGGACATCATCATCATCTCATTGATAATTAACTTGTTCTCACCATAATATAGCTGAAAATTGCTGAATTGGTATTAAACAACAATCACACACTCACTCACTCACTCAATCAATCAAAAGTGGATACTGAAAGAAGAGGATATATTTGACTTTTCTTTACCTTTGGCACCTTCATTTCCTCTTTAAAGTAAATTATTCACAACGCATTTTAATTTAAAAAATGGTGAAAACGTTACATGTTTATAGTATTGGGTCACGAATTAACTTATTTTGTCAAGCAAGAAACCAAAGGTAAAAAGTGCTACAAATAAAATGAAGTCATCAAAATGTTGGAGTTCCTTATCGATAACATATATTTGTCGAGTTCGAATGGCACATTTTTCAACATATCATAGCTAGGCATCCCTATGGGAGCAAACTATGCCCCTCTCCTCTCCATTTTTTCATACTCCTATGAGTTTATGCAAAAACTTATCAAAGACCAAAAAAAAGTATATTGATGATGTTCTGCCTATTAATAATACGAACTGGATTCCATTAATAGAGATTTCCGATAACTGACGAACGAACGTATCTTCCCGTAGCATAACGAAACAATGTTAATTTATATTTACGTAAAGATCATTTGAGGGAGATCTTATTGCAACATTTGTCTTCATTTGTTCATTGAGTGCAAGTGATTAGGTATATATTTTTTTCATTTCCGTGTTAGTAAAAAAGTTACAATGTAATCATTAATATCACTGGCCAAATAATGGTTTCAAAGTGACTTTACAGTCTGTATACAAAAGACATATTTTCCGCAAACGCTATTGATAGATATACTTTAAGGTGGGTTGCTTTTCAAAGTTATTTATATTTTTTTTAAATATTTCTTATTTAAATTTTCGCACAAATAAATAAGTTAACCAGACTTGGGAGAACAAAAAAAATATCTGACTAAGGAAAATCAAGCAGTCTAATAGTTATGTAAAACTGGATATTGAATGGAACATTTCTGATTTCATATGTAAAGACAAATAAATGATTTCATTCTCCCAAAACTTGTCTGTCCCATGGTAAAACAATAGCCCCTTTTAGGCTTATTTATAACTTGTCGGCGACGTCGCCTGTCCATTGACCGATTGTTGTGCAAAAATCGTACGGTTTTCGCTTTCTATTGTTTTTATTAAATAAGAGAAAAGCCTTATAAAAATCTAATGTATACTAGTTTAACCCCGTCACTTTTAATTGAAGTACCTGACCTCAGCCAGGATAGGGATATCGAATTTACATATGTCTACGATTTTGCTATTGAATGCTGGAACTGTTCCGACAGTGTGATATATATTTTTTTCATTTTATTATAGGTTATTGAAAAAACAGCTCAGTTGCTATTGCTAAAAAAATATGGTTGTGATCCGTCTTCCGTAATTAAAATCATCAAAATCAAATACAACCGAATTGATATCAAATGGTGGCGTGTTTCAACCTCATCTAAAATATCCCTTGACACTCTTTCATTCTTTTAAATAATGTTCAAGATCTTTTATTACAACACTATTTCATTCAAGCGTACAATTTTCCTGTTCTAGTTAAAGGTCTTTATCAAACAGAATCACATAGTTTACATGTAATGCAGTTAGCACGCAATTAAACCACAGAAGGGTATTTCTGTTTTCACACGTTGCGGTGTGGGGTCGCTATTGTGCATGCGAAATATTAATTGCAAAACCCATTGACTGGCTATACGCTGCCTGTCTAGAATATTTAATTTTTTTCTCGATCGACAGTTCAGAAGCTAGAAAACAATATGATGAATTGTCTGTCAAAAAAAGTTTTGGTGGAAAAGTGTATACCACAACAGTCCAGAATAGATTTAAAAAGTAAATCAAAACCTGTAACTAAACCCAAAATTAAACCAGTTAAAGTCACTGCTCCAACTGTTACGGTGCAACGAACTTCCATTATGTATTAATATATTATATACTGAGATAATTTAAAATGTTCATTTGCCCTAGACGCCGGTAATGTTTTCAAAACAAACAGACCGAACAGGTAAATTCAAATTAAACAGACCCAATAGGGAAATTCAAAACAAACAGACGCAACAGGTAAACTCATAAATCTCGTGATTGGCCACTGTATAAATTTCCCGGGTGAGATATATTGTCAGTCGGCACATGGCTTTAGCGTAAAGCACACGCTTTGTGAGGAACATGCAGTTTAAGTATTATAATTGTCAAATTCAGGACATAGATATTCATAGACAAAGGTTCATTACGCTCAGGGTTTTTTATGCCTGGTTTTTGGTATGCTTGTAGCAAAGTTGTTAGCCGTGTAGATGGTGTCTGTGTTGAAATGGTACCGATTTTGGTGTACATAAATTGATGTCACTACGCCCAGTATAGGTGATATTATTATCGTCAAGATGCCGTCATAAATTTGGAATATAAGAGTCCGTAAATATTACAACATGAAGTCCGTGCTGAACACATTTTATTTATGCAGTCATATTAGTCACGGTTCGCTGGATACAACAGTGAAGCGATAGTTTTATCAATCTAGTGTCCTCGTCATCAGTTCAAATCTACATTTATGTGACATCAATCCGTCCGTATATATAAATTATCCAAGGGGAACAACCCAGTCCAATTTGTGAATTTCTACAGTACCGCAACGTTTAACCATACCAGAAATACGTGTGTGCTAGATGGTATATTTCCGGCTATAATATGCATACCGTTTATATGCATTGTATTTATTCAGTGTTTTGAATAAATACCATATTTGTTCAGTGTGTTGAATGAATATCGTTTATGTTCAGTGTTGTGAATATTGTATTATTGTGTAGACAATTTCAGTGCAAATATCATTTGTTTTAAGTTTATTTTCTTATGTTTTGTTAATTAAATTTATATGTTTAAATATGGTTTTTGTATGACATTGGCCATCTGACAATCCAAAGAACTTACTTCTTTACAATGGTGGCAGAGTTGGGATTGTCACTGCGCCAATAGTTATATAAGACAGTTTTCAAGGTAACAAGAACAGTGAATATTTTGACATATATTATTGATGATTTTTGTCATTTATATTTGTTTTTCATATTTTGTGTATTTTGTATCTTGCATTGTATAGTATGGCTAGTGGATTGCCGAAGTGGGTATCAGAGTTGTTAGATAAGGGTGAAAAGTTAGAGGTATACCTAGAAATGTTAAAGAATATGCAGGCTACAGAGAAGGAAGAAAGAGCCGCTGAGAGAGAGATGAGAAAAGTAGAGATGGAAAGAGAGGTAAAATTAAGAGAGTTAGAACTTAGAGAAAAATAATTAGCTCATGGTAATGCTCAACCTCATTCTACTCCCAATTTGAAGTCGAAACTTCCCAAATTTCATGAAGGTTAAGACCCAGATGTGTTTTTGAAGTCGTTTGAAAAGTTAGCAGTACTTCATAAAATACCCAAGGTTGAGTGGGCCCTTAGATTAATCCCTTTACTTTGTGGGAAAGCTTTAGAAGCATTTTCTAGATTGTCAGACGAGGTCAGTAGAAATTATGATACAATTAAGACTGCTATTTTGTCTAGATACGAGCTTACTGCTGAGGCATATAGAGAAAAGCTGAGAAACGCCTGTCAGCTTTCAGATGAATCATTAAAGGAATTTCCTGTTAGATTAGTTGGTTTTCTAAGCCATTGGTTAGATCGCGAAGAGATAGGTAATGATTTTGCAAAGTTTACTGATTTAGTTGCTAGAGAACAGTTAATGGTAAGTTGTAGTTAAGAATTAAAACTTTAGATAAAATAACAGAAGCCAAAACTGTTGATGAACTGATTGAAAAAACAGAAGCATTTCAACAAGCTCACAAGAATTAACATGTAAGTAAACCAGACAGACTAAAACATCCAGGTAAGAGTTTTCAGTACAAACAAAAACAAGCAAGAAGACAGGAACGAGAACGGTCCATGTACTTGTATCTTAGTGGTATTGATTTTGCCTCGATTTTTCTATTGGATTTTTAAACTGTTCCCACACTGTGCTATTTTTGTATTGTTAATTTATGTTATCTTTTATTTATTTAATTATTATCTTGATTTATTGTATACCTTTTTTTTTTTGCTTTTCGTCTTATTTCTTGCTTTCGTCCTATTTATCTAAGATTTTAGTCGATAGACGTTTTACGCTTTTGTGACATATCTTCCCTCTTCCTCGTTCAAAACATAATTAAACGTAATATATCAATTCCATTTTTTCAAATTGCATTTTTGTATAGCATTAAATTGAATATTAGGTCGGTGATATTGCTAAATTATTGTACACACTAAATCAGACATTTTGCGTTCGAGATCCAGTTTTCAAGAGGGGGATTTGGAATCCTATTAACCGGTTTAATCCCACCACATTTCTGTGCTTGTCCCAGGCCAGGGTCTACATTTCCAATGCCATATGTCGTGGTATTTTGCTTGTTTAGAAAGTTACGGTGAGAAGTGATTGGTCGATTTGTTGACATAGTAGGAATTGTTGACCTCACTGATTAAACTTCCTTTTCATACATTATATATTAGTTTTTTTACTATCACTGGACACATGCCTCTTCTGGTTGACTTTTTGTTCACGGAGGTATTAATCGCCCAGTAGTAAGTGCTTCGAAACTTCGTTGGTTAATATAAGTAAATGGACAGTTCCTAGATAACGTACTTTATTAAAACTCAGGCATAGGTAATCATATACTTGTTATCACAATATGGACCTTTACTCATTCAGGACATATCACCTGGATTGTAACAAGTGTAACACGGTGAGTGCTACTAGTGGAGCAGGAACTACTTATTCTTCGGAAGAACATGAGTTTACCTCCAGTTTTAGTGGGGTTCTTCTTGCTCCATCTTTAATATTCTGTATAGTGTTTTGTATATTACTGTTTGTCATTTTGTTGGGATTTTGTTCTTTTTTCCATGTTATTGTCTGTTCTTCTTTAAGAAGAGTTTGAAGATACCAAACGGAGGTAATCAGAATCCGTATATCGAAGAAGAACAGACAACACAATCGCCAAAAGAAAAGGACAGAAGGACAAACAACGATCTACAAAACATACACATAAATTTAAAGATCGAGTAACACGAACCCAACTACAAACCGGGAATGAACCCATGTGCTCCGGATGGGTAAACAGTTCCTGTTCCACTAGTGGCATCCGTCGTATTAATCTAGTTACAAACCCTGTCTTAAGTCATGAATGAGGAAAGGACCGGGAAGTGGAACACACTTTGTGACACAGCTATTCCATAACGGTCAACCAAGTCTTGTTGGCGACCGTAAAGCTTTCGAAGTAATGACTTCAGCTTAAACAAGACTAACCATTGGTTCAGTAGCTTCCTTGTTAGCAGCAACCCTCAATCAAGGATATCTTGATAGGAACCACAAGCTCTGAAATATCGTATCAATTGAGAACTTTATACTTCATAAGCAGGTGCTGCTTGAATGTTGGTATAAATAAATGGAAAGTACACAATGGGAAAATTGAAATCATCTCTCTTGTCGTAGAGTTTCGCTCTTAACCATCCCTCACGGTCAATCTCGATGTGTTGGTCAAGGTAATAAGCAGACCTAGCTGCATGTGGTATCCTTTAATTCAAGCTCAGTGGGATAGATGCGATCAATGCAATAACCTTAACCTAGAATTATTTGTTGATACGCCACCATACATATAGCGGAACGTGTAATTAAAGAATCAGGCTAACTTTTTTTCGTTTTTCTTGAGAAGCCCGTGTATGAAATCTGCCTTATGCGAATAGAGGAACAGGTCGGCGAGAACAGGAGCACGGTTTGTACCCATACGTATGCCGACTGTCTGTTGAAAAATACGTCCAACAAAGATAAGAAATATCCTGTCAATCTTGTCAATCAAAAAGTCGAGCATCTTGATTTCAGTTTCAAGGAACTCTTTGGTACAATCACAGTGGTTTTTACACAACAAAATCTGTCCCTTTCTAGCACAAGTTACCTACGCTGTAAATTAGATGTCAAATTGAGATTTAAGATGCGAACACTCATGGTAAGGTGTACTCGATACATTATTATGAGATAAAGTTTGTCACTGACTTGCGGCAGGTCATGTTGTCGCCGGATACTCCTGTTTTCTCTACCAATACAACTGACCGCCACGATATTACTGATATATTGTAGAAAGTAGCGTTAAACACCATAACCCATTCTCCTAAATAATGAAAAATTAAATGTATTAAAATTAAGTTAATTAAATCGTTCTTACGCGTAGATGGTCTTAGTCGATTTAGCATAGACTGTTTAGGTTCTTTTTTTTTGCATTCACTATGAGCGTATCCGATGTTGATTATTCCAGAAACGGTCATGAGCACTACATCAGGTATCGTATATATACAAATTCACTTTACTTACCTTATTTGATTTTATTTTCAGAATATGAGAAAACTTAACCTGATAGAAATATACTATTAAATACTGAACTCTAACCAACTACCGTGTTATTAATATTAGGTCAGCATCTTCTTGTTATATTAAAGGCGCCGTAGCAATGGTGAAGAGGATGTGGGTCTCCTTAATTGTATATATTAATCTCTTCTCGTGGATTTCTGCAGATGAACGTAAGTTTTATATTTGTCTTCTATTCCCTTAACTTATTTAACATATGATTTTAAAATATATTTTGCTAATTACCACATCATTACAATTTATTGGGGTGAGATATTGGGAGGGGGCAAAAATGATTGTAAATCGTAATATTTCTTGAAAAGATTATTCCTGAACAAATTTACAACATGACAAGTGAACGTGAAAATTCCCATCCCATGTGGAAAAAATTGTGTTTATGTAAAGGAATTGGAGGAAACGCCCATGCATAGAAAAAGGTGGAAGACAATATTGTTTATGTAAAGGAATTGAGGGAAACGCCCATGAATAGAAAAAAGGGGAAAACAATTGTGTCTATGTAAAGGAATTGAAGGAAACTTCCATGTATGGAAAAAGGTGGAAAATAATTGTGTTTGTGTAAAGGAATTGAGGGAAAATCCCATGCATAGAAAAAGGTGAAAACAATTGTGTTTATGTGAAAGAATTGAGGGAAACGCCCAGACATAGAAAAAGGTGGAAAACAATTGTGTTTACGTAAAGAAATTGAGGGAAACACCCATGGATAGAAAAAGGTGGAAAACAATTGTGTTTTTGGAAAGGAATTGAGGGTAACGCCCATGTAGAAAAAGTGGAAAACAATTGTTTTTATGTAAAGGAATTAAGAGAAACGCAATGTATAGAAAAAGCGAAAAAGTGAATGAGCTAATGAGCTTACTTTCCTTGGGTAGATTGCTTTCTTTCAAATAATAGAAAACTTGAATATTTTCATGATAGGAATCTATTATTAAATACTTTCATTGGTTGTAACACAGGTGTACAAAATATTAGGTTTATTCTGAAACCCTAACCAGCTACCGTGTTAGCAATATCAAGTGTCGTGTTATCAAATTAGTTTTGTTATATCAAGGGCGTCGTAGCAATGGCGAGAAAGATGTGGGTCTTCTTAATTGTATATTGTACTCTCTTCTCGTGGATTTCTGCAGATGAATGTAAGTTTTATATTTGTCTTCTATTCTTTCCACTTATGTAACATATGTTTTAATATATATTTTGTTAATTACACCATCGCTACAATTTATAGGGGAGATATATTTAGGAGAGGTAAAAATTATTGTAAATTGTAATAAATATTGCAAATATTCTACCTGATCCAATTTACAACAGGACAAGTGAACGGGAAAATGTCCGTCCCATGTGGAACCAATTGTGTTTATGTAATGGAATTGAACGAAACGCCCATGTATAGAAAGGGTGGAAAACAATTGTGTTTATGTAAAGGATTTGAGGGAAAGGCCCATGTATAGAATAAGGTGGAACATAATTGTGCTTATGTAAAGGAATTGAGGGAAACGCCCATGTATAGAATAAGGTGGAAAACAATTGTATTTATAAAAAGGAATTGAGGGAAACGCCCATGTATATAAAAGGTGGAAAACAATTGTGTGTATGTGAAATAATTGAGGGAAACGCCCAGACATAGAAAAAGGTGGAAAACAATTTTGTTTACGTAAAGAAATTGAGGGAAACGCCCATGGATAGAAAAAAGTGGAACACAATTATGTTTTTGTAAAGGAATTGAGGGAAACTCCCACGAATAGAAAAAGGTTAAAAGCAATTTTGCTTGTGTAAAGGAATTGAGGGTAACGCCCATGTAGAAAAAGTGGAACACAATTGTGTTTATGTAAAGGAATTAAGAGAAACGCCCATGTATAGAAAAAGCGAAAAAGTGAATGAGCTAATGAGCTTACTTTCCTTGGGTAGATTGTTTTCTTTCAAAATAATAGAAAACTTGAATATTTTCATGATAGGAATCTATTATTAAATACTTTCATTGGTTGTAACACAGGTGTACAAAATATTAGGTTTACTCTGAAACCCTAACCAGCTACCGTGTTATCAGTATCAAGTGTCGTGTTATCAAAGTAGTTTTGTTATATCAAGGGCGTCGTAGCAATGGCGAAAAAGATGTGGGTCTTCTTAATTGTATATTTTACTCTCTTCTCGTGGATTTCTGCAGATGAATGTAAATTATACATTTGTCTTCTATTCCTTCCACTTATGTAACATATGTTTTAATATATATTTTATTAATTACACCATCGCTACAATTTATAGGGGAGTTATATTTAGGAGGGGTAAAAATTATTGTAAATTGTAATAAATATTGCAAATATTCTACCTGATCCAATTTACAACAGGACAAGTGAACGGGAAAATGTCCGTCCCATGTGGAACCAATTGTGTTTATGTTATGGAATTGAACGAAACGCCCATGTATAGAAATGGTGGAAAACAATTGTGTTTATGTAAAGGAATTGAGGGAAATGTCCATGTATAGAAAAGGGAGGAAAACAATTGTGTTTATGCAAAAGAATTGCGGGAAACGCCCATGTATAGAAAAAGGTGGAAAACAAGTGTGTTGATAAAAAGGGATTGAGGGAGATGCCCATGCATATAAAAGGGTGGAAAACAATTGTGTTTTTAATATATATTTTGCTAATTACCACATCATTACAATTTAATGGGGCGTGATATTGGGTGGGTGGGGAGTAACAATTAGTGTAAATTGTAATATTTATTGTAAAGATTATACCTGAACAAATTTACAACAGGACAAATGAACGGGAAAATTCCCATCCCATGTGGAAAGCAATTGTGTTGATGCAAAGGAATCGAGGGGAAAAGGTTGACAACAATGGTGTTTATGTAAAGGGATTGAGGGAAGCGCCCATGTATAGAATATGGTGGAAAACAATTGTGTTTACAGACCCTGGATCGTTTAGCTTAACAGATATATCGTACCGATTGCGTTTTTCGTTCGTTTCGTTTGCGTGTATCGTTCGTTCGTTTTTCGTTTTCCGTTCGTTTGCGTTTCGTGCATGTAATTTGTTCGTTCGTTTCGTGGATCGTTCTCCAGTTTAATTAGACGAACACACGAAACGAAATACGAACGAACGATACACGATGCACGAAACGAACACACGCTTCACCAGATCGAGTGGCACTTATCAACTACATGTACGATTTCCAGTTTAAAATAATTACTACAATTTCAATCTTACTATTACTAAAAAATTTAAATAAAGTGTAAGCAAACTTTTACATATACAAACATGTATTTCCTTTATCTACATGTACCAGTAATTTTGTACAATAAGGGAAAACATATTTAATAAATGCACTGTTTTCTATAATTTACTCTACGAACAAATAAACAAGAAATCATCTACATGTATGTAAACAAACGCCTCTGGCATTTTCACCTGGGAAATACATGCACTGCAGGTGTGAAATATCAACTCTTACATTTGTAATTTCATTCTAATTAACAATTATATGATCATGACCTTTTGAATCCAGACACCTCTCGGACAGCTTAACCGAGAAAATTACTGATACACCTATGTCTGGTTGAAATTGTCAATTCAGAATCCGAATAATTATAAATATAAATTCTGCATAATTATATAAATATAAATTCTGTATAATTATATAATTAAATAAATATAAATTCTGTATAATAATACAAATAGAAAGTCATATTTGGAAGTCAAATATATGAGATTTAAAATTGAATCATAAATATAATTATTAAACACATTGGTAATATAAACTATTTAATATAAATTGTATTATCCTATTACTTTACCGACTAATTTATCATTTATATATATATATATATATAATTTGTTTATAAAATATAAGATTACAGAAGTTAATCACATTACTTTGCACAAAAGTCATTCAAATAATAACATGATACTAATCGTATATACGTATCGTGCGTTCGTTTCGTGTATCGTGCGTTTTTTTCGTGTATCGTGCGTTCGTTTCGTGTATCGTGCGTTGGTTTCCTGTATCGTGCGTCCGTTTCGTGTATCGTCCGTTCGTTTCGTCTATCGTGCGTTTGCTTCGTATATCGTGCGTTTATCGTGTTGTTCGTGTGAAGCGTTCGTTCGTTGCTCGTTCGTTTCGTTTGCGTTTTTCGTTCGTTTGCGCTTCGTGCGTATTGTAAAGTTATACGATCCAGGGTCTGTATGTAAAGGAATTGAGGGAACACCGTGTATAGAAAAAGTGGAAAACAATTGTGTTTATGCAAATAAATTGAGGGAAACGCCCATGTATTGAATAAGGTGGAAAAAAGCTCTGCTTATGTAAAGGAATTGAGGGAAGCGCCCATGCATAGAAAAAGGTGGAAAAGAATTGTGTTTTTGTAAAGGAATTGAGGGAAACGCCCGTGTATAGAAAAGGTGGAAAACAATTGTGTTTATGAAAAGGAATTGTGGGAAACGCCCATTTATAGAATAAGGTGGACAATAATTGTCCTTATGTAAAGGAATTGAGGGAAACGCTCATGCATAGAACAAGATGGAAAACAATTGTCCTTATGTAAAGGAATTGTGGGAAGCGCCCGTGTATAGAAAAAGGTGGGACACAATTGTGTTTATGTAAGGGAATTGAGGGAACGCCCGTGTATAGAAAATGTGGAAAACAATTGTGTTTATGTAAAGAAATTGAGGGAAACGCCCATGTGTAGAATAAGGTGGAAAATAGTTATGCCTATGTAAAGGATTTGAGAGAAACGCCCGTGTATAGAAAAATGTGAAAAACAATTGTCCTTATGTAAAGGAATTGTGGGAAACGTCCGTGTATAGAAAATGTGGAAAACAATTGTGTTTATGTAAAGAAATTGAGGGAAACGCCCATGTATAGAAAAAGGTGGAAAACAATTCTGTTTATGTAAAGGAATTGAGGGAAATTCCCATATATAGAAAAAGGTGGAAAACAATTGTGTTTATGTAAAAGAATTGAGGGAAACGCCAATGCATAGAAAAAGCGAAAAAATTAATGAGCTAAGATAAACACCAATATATATATAGCAAAACTTGCTTGTCTTTCCTTTTTTATGTGTTTGTTAAATATATCAAGTTCACTTACTAATCAAAATATTTAATCACACAGATACACTTTACTAGTATATATATAATCCAACAGTGTTAGAATTAGATATTTGAGTTGACAATTATTTGTTCTTCCCTCTACGGAATTTGAACTTACAGCACCAGTCGCTTAGCCTTAAGTCCAGCGCCGTAGACCACTCGATCACATCCACTATATATTGCAAAAACGATTTATTTTCTTCTATATATATAAAGTAATTGGTGAATTAAGAGTCGTTTTGTATCTGAATACTATAATGCTTTTTGTTTTTTTTTTTTTATTTCTGTTGCTTTATTTTTGATTTTTGTTTGTTTGGTTGTCGTTGGTTTTGTATTTGTTTTGCCTTTGTTTTGATTTTATTTGATCTTACTTTATCTACTTATTTTTATTTTTATTTTTATTTTTTGTTTTTTTTCCGTTTTTTTCTTGCTTTACCAAATCAAATTTAAAAAAGGTACAATATTTTTTTTATGGTACGTGTGCGTGACCAATTATCTCGTATATATTGGTGTAATTTATAAAATGTCATACACAGAAATGAAAATTATACAAGGAAGATAGTATTGAATGGACTCTCTTCATCACAACAACTGTATATAATACCTTCCCTTTGTTCTGTATATTAAATCGTTTTTTGTTTGTATACGAAATATCGTTATTGATGCATGTGATACATGTATTACAACTGGTAGTTTTTTAAGAGACATACAATTCAAGCTAATAAACAAAATGAAATAATATGATATATTTCAATGACATATTTTAATTCGTAAAACACATTCACTTTAAAATGTTTTGACCTTTAGGATACTTGATGAAGGCTATTTCAGAAACAAGAGGCCGTATGATAGTTGGATTTAAAACTACATATGCAATCAGTCCGTAACACCACTGATATTGGGATTTCAAATCTCGATCACGACGAGGTGTACAGCATCATGTGATAAAGTTTGTCAGATACTTACGATAGGCCGGTGGGTTTCTCGGATTTCTCCGGTTTCCTCTACTAATAAAACTGACAATCATGATATAGCTGAAATATTGTTGAAAGTGGCGTTAAGCACAATCAAATAAACAAAATTTCAGAAACGGATCTTGAGCACTAAAGTTGATATCTACATTTTATTGTTTTTAAAATCTAAAAATAATGTTTTCATGTTTGTATTATTTATTTTCTGCTAAGTGATATAGTAGTCTATGGGTTATGGTTAGGGTATTAATGGTGTTTAACGCCACTTTCAACAATATTTTAGCTATATCGTGGCGGCCAGTTTTATTGGTGGAGCAAACCGGAGTACGTGGACAAAAGCACTGACCTGTCGTAAATCACCGATAAACTTTATCACATAATGTTGTATTGAGTAGAACTCGTGATTACATATATAAATATTATTATAACAATGATAATAATAATAATATAAAATTAGAGTCTTTTGTCAATGCAAGTTTTTATGGACCTTAAAATCGATGTTCACCAAAAAACTCGTATTGACCGATTCAAAAGACTAATTGTTTTATTTCATTAAAATGAAAAGTGAAAGTGAAACCAAGTCAATATGAAGTTAATCACTTCATTGTGACGTCATACATAGTGCAATGGAAAGTGAAAGTGAAAGCGAGTCAATACGAGTTTTAATCAAACAATATCAAATTTTACGGAATATCAGGTTACAGCATGATAGCCAATACAATTGTTTAAATAAATTCATTATTTAGCAATAATAATAATATTATTGATTGTTATTAGTATTATTGTTAACATTTCATTCTTCTGAATACATTGATACGATTGCTAAATACTGTTTATGATCATCGTATTTACTCAATCTATATAATTAATTAATTTAAGTAAACAATTGTGTTTAACATTAAAAAGTCGATAACCTTCAGTAGGTGTAGAAAATGATATTTCATTTTAGAGTGCTTGCAATGTACATTTTCGTACTCCACATAATAAGAGTTATATATATAAAGGTTTAATTGACCGGTGTCTAAAAATAATTTTCAATAAAATAGCAGTTTATGTGGTGGGGTAACAGGAGAAAACGGCGCACCTGCAACAAGTGCCTGACAAACATCACATATGTCGTATAGCGGGTATTCAACTACAATGGTAGCCACTTCCTAAGCAAGCACTTGGTGTAATTTTAACGTTGAAACAAAATTGATGCAACGCCACCATGTCATTTCAACGTTATGTCAATGTTTATATAACTCCAGAGTTGCTGTGTAACCGAGTCAGCAATGCGATGCATATATCATTCCATGTGATGCTATTTATAATAGTAATCGAGAACATTTACATATAAGTTTGTTTTTATATTAAGTGTGTATACGTAGTACTAACGACCGTAATTCGTATTTTCCTTCCAGACACGCGCTTCAAAATGGAGGCTTCACCTCTTTGAATTGTACGTCTGCCGAATATGCAGCAACGATCAAAATTATCACCGTCGCTTTCAACTCGACTGTCTGTAATGAGGTTTCAAATTTGTGCAATAATAACGTTCAATGTGAGTTTGAATTGGCAGATTTGATAAAAAATCATAACTCAGCATGTTCATCAAACGAATCTACAGCTCGGCTTGGAGTAGCATGTTAGTATTATGAACATTTCTTTAAGAGATGAGATGTTGGTCCATACAACTAATATACCCGCGCTATTTTATTTATTCTAAGTGTCTGTACCAAGCCAATACAGAAAGCGTCATGAACATGTGAACATATCCTTTATTTCAGTTTTTAAGGCTCATACACATAAACTTCATATTTTAAGATACTTCACGGACATTGTCTCTCTATATATAATTCTTCTCTGAAAATTTATTCTTATATTCGCCTTCTACAATACTTTATTGTCTTTTATTGGAACCTTACAGCAAAGCGAATATCTTGTCAAGCAAAGTGCCGAAAACCAAACAATTCTTACAGGAATTGATTACCTATCCAGAGCACCGGAGATCACCTTCGTTTGTTTTCTTCTTCTTTTCTGTTTGTGCTTGTCATTGAATTTGCTGTCCTTCGATTTACCGCTTTTGTCCTATATAATGGATGCAAGTTTAGTAAACACAGAAAATATACCTGCCGTATAATGGAGACAACTGTAAGATAATACGGAAAAAATCCATAAAGTATTGACACAAATTTAAAATATAAAAATGTGTACACAATTATCACAAATGTTGGACAAAACTCAAAAGTACCTACATTTTTGGCACAAATACCTACATGGTGTCATTCATGTTGAAAATATTTTTTTTGAGATTTGCACTTTATCGTAATTATACCCTATAGGTGGCGTAGTGATGAGCGTGCTTGGATCGGGTGTGATATATCTTGGGTTCAGGGATCTATGGGGTCAAACAGTAACTATGAAATTGATTGATAGTTTCTGCTTCTGTGTTAACACTCAACATTAATTAGTAAAAGCAGAGACTGTTTGGTTTGCAACTGGCATAATGTTTTCTAATTGAGCGACATTTCTAACCACTGACTCTTGTTTCACCGAGCTATCACTATCAATATCTAAGCGTGTTGGTTTAGTGCAAAGCCAACATCATTATAATCTCATCGAATGTAACTTGTTCTCGCCATGATATAGCTGAAATATTGCTCACTTGGCGTTAAACAGCAATCGCTCACTCAGAATAATGTTTTTTTTCATTTTCAGATCCATTCGCAATGCAATATTTAGAAGGAGATATAGCCATGTTGACTTGTACAGGTGAATATAACGAAACAATACAAATATTCTCTGTACATTATAACTACAGCACATGTAGTCATGGTGATAAATATGGCATCCAAAATTTGTGCGATGGTCAAAGAGCATGCAGTTTTAATGTTACAAATAGCAACGTCGGAAGTTCATGTGGGTCTGTTGGGAAGTCGTCATTACAACTTTCGTATAGCTGTAAACGTAAGTTTTATTTCATTCAAACATTAATTCATTTTAGCCTGCAATCATGTGATTTTGAGTTAAATAAACTTAGTCAAGGACATAAGAAAGTATATCTGATACCCGAGGACAAAAAATGAACAACAAAACACTATCACTACACATCACATAAAATATTGATATTCTTGTAACTTATTGTAGGTTACACTGTCACGGACACCAACTGAATTCAGAATTTTAGAGGTAAATAGACACTTATTGCAAACCGAGATATCAATTCAATTACGATAAGATTGCGGCCATAAGGATTATGTTAAATATTTGAGCAGGTTATATGATATGACTTGATTTGGGGCAAGTTACCATTAATAAACCACCAAGCGGTATACGACAAGCGTAAACTGTTCCAAAACAGGATATGCAAGTGAAAATTGAACATATGTCTTAATAATTTAATTTTATAGCAAAAGTTAATGATTCTACGATTTTAATTACGATTACTTCATGGGACCAATTGAAATAGTCACGATACCAACCCAGTTAATCAAGCATAATCAATGTTGCTCCAGATGGATTAGCCAATCATATTGCAGTATGCTCATCAAGTTCAACAATACATACATGATCCAAAGCAAATACTCATTTCACCAGGATTGCTTTTCGTCTTGACATGTATAGCATCAATTGTAATTTATTTTGTATATTGTGCTTTTTCATATTTTTTTCTAGGTTTTATATTTCATAGATGGAATTTATTTTAATTGTGACAGTGATTTTCATTTTATTATGCACGTGCTTTGTTTATTGTTTATATATACTCTCCAAAAAAAGAAACGCAACATATGAAAAATATAATTTGCTGATGTGTCCTTGCTGTGTTACAGGCTAATGGTGGACACAACAGATATTGACTGTGAAGTGACGTCATCTGAACGTTATGTGATAAATTTTGACAATTGAATGAACGTTAATGTCTGAACAACCAGTGTACCAAATTTCAGTGTAATGTAATGCTTATTCCTGTATTTAAAATGATGTTGAAAATTTGAAGTAAATTCTATTTTTTCACATGTTGCGTTTCTTTTTTTTGGAGAGTACATGTTCATTCTTATGTCAGATTTAAAAGCTCACTAGAGATTGTGTTATAATTGTTTGCTTCTTTACGACTCTAAATACAGCTTATTGTATTGTAGGAAATGGAGGTTGGTCAAATTGGACCAGGAATTCAACTTGTAGTGTTAGTTGTGGTGAAGGCATAAAATTGATTACTAGAAGTTGTACAAATCCACCACCAAATGATATTGGGACATCTTGTGTTGGAGACTCGTATTATGAGGAAGTTTGCAAGGAAACAAATTGTGTTTGTGAGTTCATCAGAAAAAGAAAAAAAAATGCAATATAATTTTCAATTAAAATAAAACAAAATTTAACCGTATGCTTATTGACAATGGTTAGTGTAGGCGTTAAATATATACTATCAATATATTATTTAGATTCCTCTCTTCCCGCAATACGGGAGCTGGAGTGCCAATTTCTATGATGGGTTAAATAACGTTCCTAATGGCTGTAATTTATAGCAGAGTTTCTATTGGTTCCGCTATATTGATGATGTCCTTTCACTAAATAATTGTTGACCATTATTTGTCTATTTATTTTCGTTTTCCTTTTGTCCATTGTATTGACTGTTCTCCGAATTACGACAGAGTATCCTTTTACTATCTTCAAGCTTTTCATATAGTATATCCATAGCTGATGCCAAGCTTTCTTTCAATGAAACCTGAATTTATATTTTCCTAACTATTTTGTAATTCACAGCGGAAAAAATAATCCTTTAGAGGTACATCAGGTGTTTCGATTATTGGACTTTGGACTTTCAGGTTTGTACTCATACTGTAATATCGTTCAATCAGAACATTGTATATATTGGATGATGTGTTCCTTTTGGATTGTTGTTAGTAAGAGAACAAAATTTGCGTAATATCGTTCAATCAGAGCATTTTTTTTCATAAAGAGCAGGTGCAATCTAGCCGACAGGCAGTTTTTCTTGGTAGATGGAATTAGTGAAAAAGCCATCGAACTTTGATGGATATAGTATAGTCGTAGAGAAGTCATGACAGTACATATAAATGGTGCTTCTTTCATTTTAAAACAGTTGTCTATCAAGAAAATAAAACACAGTTGTATTATACAGTCTGCATATTATCCCCAGAATGTTACACAAATAGTAGGACCAACATGATGTCAATAATTAATGCATTCTACTTCTTTGTGTTTTCTTCTCTCATAGATTACGGATTTGCATGTGTGAACAGTCAGTTAACTTGGACCTGTCAAGGCGGGTACTTACAAGTACAGATGGCCGACTGGAGCACCAATAGGAATTGCGGGAGTGATTCATACTATGAAAGGCATTCTGTATTAACGCATTTGCAGAATACATGTAACAACAAAGTAACCTGTGATTTTAATGTTACAGAACCAAGCTTTAGTGTATCATGTGTACAAACATGCACAGGACTTGATTATGATTACAAGTGTATCAGTAAGTCGTTTGTTTTATGTTCATTGTTAATTATTTTCTCATCAATTTAATAAGAATATGATATGTGTACTACAGTAATAACTGTGTATTATGAGAGGTGTATTATACGAATATAAGGGGAAGCTGTGTCCTGGTAAGATAGTTGTGTAGTAAGATAATTACTTTGTTCTAGGGACGGAGATCTGTACTTGGAAATTGGCTGTGTGGTAGGATGGATAATATGCATTATCATATAGTTACTCTAGATATGTTTAATTTTGCATGTTTTATAAATTCGAAATGCAACAAGTCATATCTCCAGGGGGTGTAATAACCTGATCCGTATTACATTGGGGTGTAATATGGATTTCTCAAAATCGCAAACGAAAAATTTTAATGAGATCGATTATTAAGGTTTTCACAATTATAGCGTCTTTTCTCTTTCTATTTTTTTGGAAAAACAAATATTTCCTGGAATTCATGTTTTCTGATCCGATCCGTTTTCGTTATTAATATATCTTTGTTTACGTCCGTTGTCTGCTACTGTCAAAATTTATAACGGATAAAACATGGAAATGCTCGTTATGCAACGAATGATAAATCAAATGAAAAACAGAAACACATTTAGGGAACCTGAGTATGATTTAAAGTTAATCAAGAATTACTTCGCTTCCATTTATACATAATATGACATTATTGTATCATATACCATATTAAGATATGGTTTCTGAAAACGATCAGCTCTCACAAATATTGAAGTATATAATCAATAGGTTATGATATGGGATTTTTCATAGCACATGCCATATCAACCCTCGACTCATATTAACGCTCGTGCCTTCGGCCCTTGGACTAATATGGATGTCTCGGGTTGATACGACATGTAATATGAAAAATGTCATATATTCATCTATAATTATTATAGGCAGTGTGTACTAAGGACTGTGTACATGGGCAGTCACTACAATACAGAGGCAGAGAGCAAGAATATATATAGTTCTTGGTTTCGCCCTCTTCCAGTGGCTCTCACAGCATCATTACAAAATAAAAGCATGTGAATTAATATAATGGAATGATATGTTAAATAATGTTGAAATCATAGTATCTTTTAAAACCTGTAGGCGGTCTGACATTGTACTTCAGCACAGAAGGAGACCTATCCATAACAATCACCAGATAAAATGTGATGGTGCACTACATAAACACAAAAACAGCAACAGACGTCAATAGAAATCATAGTAGCTAACGCGCTCCTTTTTATTGAAGTGTTGTGTATCAAGCCCGGAAAGTGAGTAGCCATGTATACGTATGCTACAAAGGAGAGTTTGAATATACGAAATTGGGTAATCATAATCCATAAAACGAAGAAGAACAGACAACCCAATGGCCAAAAGAAAAAAGGACAATCAGCAAACAACGATCTTTAAACATTACACCTAAACCTAAAGATCAGGTAACACGAACCCCACCAAAATCGGGGGTGAAATCAGGTGCTCCGGAAGGATAGGCAGTTCCTGTTCTACTTGTGGTACCCGGCTTGTTACTCTAGTTACACATCCAGTGGTAAGTCATGAATGAGGAATGAACCAGAAAGCGTTTGCGACAAGTGACACATATCCCTGTGACGGTTAACCAAGTCAGGAGTTGAATTACCAACGATATCTACGATTTTGTCTATTTGATATCGGAATTGTTCTTAGGGTGGTGGCTTATATTTTTTTGTTCTCTGTTCTTTGTTTTTTCTTTTTTATTTTGCTTTGCTTTTAGTTTTGATTTGATTTTTTTTTGGGGGGGAGGGGTTTGTTGTTTGTATTAATTGTAAGAAGTTAGAATTTATTATTTGCATGCAATTAGTATTAGGATTAAAGAAGTGGGTATTGATACATCAAAGAGACAGAGTCCCAATTATTCATCAATTTTCAAGTAAATTAAGTGTCTTCCTTTATTTGTATATGTTGTTTTTCCTGACGAGGTCATTTCTCTACTCGTAAATCTATGCCAATTTTCTGACCCTGTATCGCATCTAGCTTGCGTTGGTAAAAATTCGCAATAACTTAACAAATTAAATGGCCCATGTAATAGTTAAATGGTCCATGTATTAGAAATGGATTAAAACCTTAAACTACATGTTTAGAACGCTAAACGTCAGTCGAATCATTAATAAACGTATGTCTTTGTTTATGCTGTAGAAATTCCTTGGGGTAGTTGGGAACAATGGAGTAAATGTTCAGGTTCGTGTGTAACAGGTATACAGACAAGAACACGCTTGTGTAATAGCTTATTCAAAACAGTCAAATGTGAAGGATCATCAACCGAAGCAAGAGATTGTAAAGAGGAGGATTGTTCTTGTAAGTGTTGAGTGTTAATTATTTCATTTAGGATTGATTTATAATATAATCATAATAAAATATTGAAGATCCAATGATGTAATCAGAAGCCGTACATCGAAAACATACAATCCAGTGATCGAAAAAAAGGCTGATTTTACTACAATGAAAATAAGGTTATATGCTATGGGTAGTTCAGTCGTGATTGGTCTGCTTTACTGGTGGAATAAAGCCGAGAAAATCACCAACCTTCTGCAATGTATTGATCAACGTTATCACACACAGGTGTATCGAGTACACCTAACCATGGACGGTAATCGATCTCATAAAATTGCATGTAGATACACTAAACGTTAGAAAAAAGTGACACAGAAAGGAGACAAAAAAAGGAAAAAACAATACAGAAAACTCGAAAGATGAGTAACTCGGACCCCACCAACAAATGGGGGTAAATTCAGGTGCTCATGAAGGGTACGCAATTCCTGCTTCCTATAAGACACCCACTGTGTAACTCATATATACAGTCAAGTCCGGTAAAAGTCTTGGCAGTGATAGAGGAAAGAAACAAAAAGATCCATTGTCATTTGAGATATGGATATATCGTAACGGTGAACCAGATCGTGATATATAAAAGGGAACACATTCATTGCCAGTTGAGAAATGAATGTTTCTTAGCAGTCTACCAGTTCATGATGACGACAGTGGAATAGCATTGATTGTCCCTGTAGATTTGAACTTGATAATAAGGCGACACCTTAAATATAATATTGTGAAAAACAAGAAATTTACATTATAATAAAATTGTTTTTTCCAGTGAGAAAGTTTGTGTTCATAATAAAATGCTACGCCTTTTAAATACGTCTGCAAATTTAATCCAACAGTGTTCTGACAAATCTTTGCTAACCCTCCATCGATTTGATCTAGAACTAATGATGCACTGCAGCATCAATCGGTTAGCATTATATCCAGGACTCTTGACCACTCGGCCACATTCTCTATGTACATGTGTATCTATATTTGTACATATTTGACGTGTAATTTACGTTATTATATTTTTGTTCTAGATTGTGGTGATCAGAAGTTTTATAATAGACAAGATGCATCTGTACAACTAAAGACAGATTCATCCACTGGTATGTAACTAGCATTGCTACATTGACACTGCAATTGTACTCTCCATGTTTATTGTGTCATTCATTTTGTCTTTTTCAATGGAAGCCAGTCTTTGCATGTTTTTTTTATAGTTTGACTATATATATATTGCTGTTGGAGATCCAGTTTCCGCGAACAGTAGGTTCAGTGAGCTCGCACTACAAAAAAATATCTACATGTGTTGTTCTAGTATAAAAATGGACACAATTATTATCATCTTATCAAATGTAACTTGTTCTCGTCATAAACAAGTAGAAACAATTGCTCATTAGAGGTTAAACAACAGTCACTGCATTTTAATACCAAATATACATGGTGGGTGTACTCGCGTTTGTCAATGACTTGCGGCAGGTCAGGGATTTTCTCCGGATGCTTTTGTTTCCTTCACCAATAACACTGCCCGGCACGATATAACTGAACTATTGTTGAAAGTGGGGTTAAACAGTATAACCATAACCCCTAACCGAAATATCACGGATTGATACGAATCCCAGCTCTTTAATCTCGTATTAAGTAGACAATTTATAACATGTATTTTTATATTTGCTACGTCTAGGAAAAGGATATCTTCTCCTAGATCCAGTAAATACCGTCCATTGTTGTGGACAGATCGCCACGTGGCACTATGTACCTGTAAATACAGGGAATATAACATTCAGTGTATGGAGAAAGATTGACGTCAATAGATACAATGTTGTAGGAACGAACAGAGTAGTTGTTAAAGGTAATGACAATATGGCAATGTTATGTTCATTATGTTCTGCAGGCTGTAAATAAAGGACGCCGTATTTTCGATGACATGGTAATTATTTTTCCCTGAGGACGCCGTATTTTCGATGAGATGGTAAATAGTTTACCCTAATGAATTAGTATGAAAAACAACTAATCGTTTTTATGCCTGAGAATTCAGTCTAGAGCTGTTGAATTGTAATTGTAATTACTTATTTTTATTGGTAGAAGAAACAGGAGCATTGAGTAAATACAACGAACCATCCGACACATTTTAGCGCACACAGATGTATCGAGTGTCATGAATCTGACATGATTCAATCGTAACGACTAACATGTATTTTGGTATCTGACAAAGGACGCAGGGATCATCTTTGTAATCATATCTTATTGAAACCCATTTTTGAAAATTGAACCTTTATTTTGTTAATATTGAGAGTGGATTAATATTATATATGGCAATATAAAAAAATACAAGAAGATTTAAAATTGGAGGATATTCATTCTTCATCAGAAAGGAATAACATTCCGTGAAAAAATATTGACCCTGGGTTAAATATGTCATGGGATTCAAAATGGCATATAGCAGTGTCCTCTGGTTTCCTTCACCAATAAAACTGACCGCCACGATGTAACTGAAATATTGTTGTAAGTGGTGTTAAACACCATCAAGCAAACAAGCAAATCTATTTCTTACAATGTTTTTGAAGATTAATTTCTTTTCTTCGCTGCTATGTTTCAATTTCTAACAATTAACAACATTTGTATGACAATATTATATTTCGCAATAGCCACACACGTTAACAGTCAAACAACGTACGATGTACCTGACAATGACAGGATATTAATCAACACAGGAGATATCATTGGATGGTGAGTAATTACTTTAGTTAGATAGCAACTAATAGTATTAACACTGTAAGACTAACATGTACTTGTAGTTCATCAATAAACAAAAACACCACAAAACAATGTAAGAATAAAGAAAAACACCACAAAACAATGTAAGGATAAAGAAAAACACCACAGTATAATATAGAAATGAAAACAAAAACACCACAAAACAATGTAAGGATAAAGAAAAACACCATAACACAATGTAGAAATGAAAACAAAAACACCACAAAACAGTGTAAGAATAAAAAAAACACCATACCACAATGTAGGAATGAAAACAAAAACACCACAAAGTAATGAAAGAATAAAGAAAAACACCACAGTATAATATAGAAATGAAAACAAAAACACCACAAAAGAGTGGAGAAATAAAAACAAAAACAAGCATTTAGAAAGAAAAACTTGTTTGACCGCCGCATCTTTTTATTAAGAGAGGAGGTTTGGGCACATAACATTTTTATTTGAAGTGCGTGTGCCATGACAGGAAAATGAGTCTGGAGTCTATGGTACTGATTTTACCAGTTTCTACGATTTTTCGATTGGAGTTTTGTTAAATGTGGTATTTTGTTTCATTTTTCATTTTATTAAACCAGTTTGTTTTATCTTCTGCGAGAGTATCATTATTCCTAAAATTGAAACCAAGAAATTTGGATTCCATGAAAATAGGTAATTTCACAATATTAAACATGTAATTCGTATGTCAGGCACGACGATGGACAAAACATCATTGGGTACTATGACTGCCTGCCTTCTAAGAAGCCATGTCCGATGGCGACACTACGGAACAGTATGGGCTCTACAAATGTTGGGGAGGAGATTAACGCAGAGTCCTTTCGCAAGCAGTCAAGTAGAATGTACACCATGTCTTACACTTCTACAGTTAGTAAGTAACTTAGTAATCATGTAACATATTGGGTGGATTTATGTAAGCGTGTTTGTGTCTGTCCCAAGCCAGGACCTTGATTTCGTGGTATATGTCGTGGTCTTTGTGTTCAGTGAATTCGGTTAATATTATAATTGATCGTTTTGTTGCTATTAGTGGAACTGATGACCATCACTGTTTTAAATTTCCTTTAAGAGTTGATCGTTCACTTTGTTGAGATTGTTGGAATTTATGACCATCACTGTTAAATTAAGCTTTCTTTTAAGAGGTGATAATTCGTTTTATTGATATTGATGGAATTGTTGACCATCATTGTTTAAACTTTCGTTTTAGAGGTGATAATTCGTTTTGTTAATATTGGTGGAATTGTTAACCATCACTGTTTAAACTTGCCTTTTAGAGGTGATAATTTCTTTGTTGATATTGAAGGAATTGTTGACCACCACTGTTTACGGTTGATTATTTGTTCTGTTGCATCAAAACCATCGGCCACCAATATCCTTCATTTTACATGTACTAGTAATTGAAATAAAATCAAAAAAAGAAAGGCCACTCTGTCAGAAGAGTTCAAATCATAGAAATAGAGATAAATTCAAACACACACATGACCTGGTATAGGCATTTCAGTAAAACGAGACGGGGTTAAGCTAGTTTTATTTGCAAACACCTTCAACCCGTGTGACATTATCTCGTCATGTAAGTGATTTATATTCATTTTTTTGCATTGTGTTTTAGAGGGACCACCACAATTTGGTATGACTCCTGACAGCGTAACTATTGGATACGGTAAAAGAGTCAATAGCAGAGTAATGGATGTTCAGATAACAGATTATGGGGATTTCATTCACAAAATAGAGCTAGACTATCACAACGAATACTACTACTTTGATACTCGTTTACGTACGTATTGGGGCATTTATTTCAATAAAATGGAAAACATAAAATAAACACACTGTCTGATCAATTTCAAAATTAATTCGCAAAATCACAGAAATAGGCTAAATCGATTATCCTGATACAAATATACTCAACCACTCACTTTCGGTTTGGGTTATGGTATATGATGTTTAATTCCACTTTCAACAATATGTCAGTAATATCGTGGCTGTCAGTTCTATTAGTGGAGGAAACCGGAGTACCGGAAGAAAACCACAGTAAGTCAAACTTTATCACATAATGTTGCATCACCTCACTCACTATCTGGCTTGGTACAGACATATCAATAAAAAGTTTTAAATGTTAAGATAAACGTGCCACAGAGTCAGGCATTTAATTTAATGCGCATATGATATCATTATAAATCATTAGTTCCTTTCTAGCGAACATAACACAATAAACTGTTTAGATGTAAGGAAAGTGCATTGTATATGCACTTTTGAACCCAGTGTGACCGGTATTAGCATGTACATTGAAGTAATGAACAACATTTAAAAAACAATCTACCACACTGTCGGAACATTTAAAAACCGAGACAGAATCTATATTTGACGTAAGATGATACATATCCATCGCGACGATATAGCTGAATATTGTTGAAAGTGGCATTAAACACCATAACCCTACATTGCCTAATTTGAATTAATCACAGGAAGTATCTTTGTAAGGAAAACACTGCCCCATTCTACAGGACAGAAGATAACAAGACATAATTATGTATTGTCAGTACAAGATTGGTGCTATAAGACAGCTACTCTGAACGTTACAGTGACAGAAAATATTGTGAGTATGAATCAGGGAAATACTTAGGCTCTCGGATGTCATTAATGAAGAAACGCGTCGTGCTCACTAAATTGAATCTCTAAGCTGTTATTACTATCGCTGGTTTGATACCTCTGCTGATTGGAGACTATTTGTCTCCGAGTGTATCAACCGAACAGTAATCAGTGTTTTTTTTTATTATCTCTCCTTGATGTGAACAAGGTCAATACTAGTATATTATATATTCTGAAAGTCAATTGGAGCAATCCCTTCTGTATGCTGTTGAGTCTAAAGACGGATTTAATTTACCGTGCATGAATGGAAGAAATGAACGGACCATTATTTTACGTGGTAATGAAAGTACTTGATATACACCATCTCGTCCTTTCCCAATCCATGGGTTGTCATCGAATTTTTAGCAACAGTAACACGAGAGGTGCCACTAGCAGAGCTGGAATTACTACCCCTTTTGGAGAGACTGTGCTTATCTCCGGATTCTGTGAGCTTCGTATTGTTCCCTTTTTATTAGTATCCGACATGGCTTCTCTTTAAGATAATGTTCGTGTCATTTTAAAGAAACATGACATGAGCTGCTAACTTCTCCGCAGCACTTGAGTTCACCCCAGATTATTAGTGGTTTTCTTGGTGCTCAGTCCTCAGTTTTCTGTGTATTATGTTGTAGACCATTGTTTGTTTGTCTTCTGTCGCTTTTCATTCGTTCATTGTATGACGGCTTCTGAATAAGCCATTGGTGTCAATTTTTTCCTAATTCGATCTGAGAACCAACGTTTTGATACAGTATAGTATACTATAGTGATTTAACCTGTTGTATTCATTGCATGACTCTGAACAGTTGGAACAATCAGTATGACATGTGATCATTATCGTTGTAGCCTCCTATGATACATGGCCTCCCAGACATGTTGAGAATCAACCCAATCAACATCAATCCTAATCTTACCACGTTCATTGTAAATGACCCGTCAGACAACGTGACATGTATGATCAATAAGACATCACCACATACTGACATGTTCATCTTGTCTCTACACGGTAACGGTAAGTGTGTGATATTGACAATGGTGTTATTTGAACGACAACGGTCATATATGTGTCATGTTGCCTCCGAAGGGTAATTATATATAGGATTAGGGATTTCATCATGGTATTTATTTTTTATATTGGTCAAGGGAAGTTTGAAGATACTAAATGTGAAGCAGAAGCTGTAAATTAAAGGACAAACAATATAATAGTCAAAAGAAAAAGAACAAAAGGACAAACAATGATTTCCAACACTCTACCTAGAAAACTAAAGAGTAACGCGAACACCTGCCAGATTCGGGGATGATAATATGTGCTCCGGAAAGGTAAGGAGTACATTCTCTACCAATGGCAATTCCACCAATATCAGTAATTTGAACAACCACCTCTCACCTCAACTCACTCAAGACACTGTTTTAAAACGCTTACAGGAACAAAAAATATATCGGGGTTAATGGACTACCAGATCCTCTCTCACACACCAAAGTGGGTGAGCATGTGTGTGTGTGTATTCGTGTATCGATTCTTCCTGTGTTTTCCATGGTATTTTGGAATTGCTTCGACACTGGTATTTTTTTGTGTGGTTCTCATTTTGTAACTTTTACATTCCATATTTTCAGATGCCTCTCTGATTTTGTCTGAAAATTCAAGAATTGATGTCAACACAACTTTTGACTATGTAATTATAATATCTTGTACCGATGAAACATACACAACATTCGTCAACTTGACACTTCGTTTTACACCGAAGGAAAAACCCGATCCTGGCCTGACAGATACGTTAGTAATTATAATTAGCGCTTCTATCTGTGGATTGCTTCTACTGGTGGTAATTATGGTTGTCTGTGTTAGAAAATGGCAACACAAAAATAAGTACAACATCAGGAAACACAAGATACCACTGGAATTATTTAAGATACGTTACAGCGGCATTCCGGGTGAATCCTCAGAGGCATGATTAAACGAGATACCGCATGATAACTATGGACATGCGGCAGTGGAGGTAGTCAAATGAAAGCCACAAATGTTGATAAACAACCAAGCACATCTTAAAGGTTCAGAATATCAAACGCCATGGTGATAAATGTATATCTCTTTCGTGTATTTACTTTTTTTTATCGGTGTGTAAATAACAAAATATGCTATATAGAATGTTATTCTTGCATTATTATAAGTCCACTAATTAACGATTAATTTCAAACATTTGTACATAAGCCACCAGTTACAGTTGTTATATCTTTACTTCAGGACAGTGAGTTGTGGATAAGCTATAGGGAACGACCATTTTATGTCTTTTCTTACGTTATTTGTGTTTAGTGTGCAACACGTATATGTTTTGTTTTTCTTCATCTTGTGTACCCAATGTCCATTTTTATTGCCCCTTCGGTATTCTTTATCGTCTGTTTAGTAGGATTGGTATGCTACGATATTTGTTTATCCCCTCGCCAACGAAGTTGCGAAGGGATATAGTAACGCTACCGTCCGTCCTTTCGTCCTTCCGTCCTTCCTTCCTTGCTTGCTTCCTTCCGTCCATCCTTCCTTCCGTAACACTCTGAGAATCAACATCCTTCAATGGATTTTGACCAAGCTTGGCACAAGCTTAGTCTTTAAGCGAATCTGGAATCCTGCTAATGTTCAAGGTCATAGGTCAAAGATCAAGGTAACCGGGTCAATGTTATACAGCGCAACATCACTGTGAACACTCTACAATCAACATCCTTTAATGGATTTTGACCAAACTTGTTGCATACTTAGTCCTTAAGAGATTCTGGAACGCTGTTGATTTGCAATGTCATAGATCAAAGGTCAAGGTCACTGGGTCAAATTTTTACCACGTAACATCCTTGTGAACACTCTACAATCAACATCCTTCAATGCATTTTCCCTCAATGAATTTTGACTAAGCATGGCACATACTTAGTTCTAAAAAGAATCTTTAGCCCTTTTGACTTTGAAGGTCAAAAGTCAAGGTCACCGGATCAAATTTGTTACATCCTAACATCATTGTGAACACTCTAGGATCAACATCCTTCAATGGATTTTGACCAAACTTGGTATATATTTAGTCCGTCCGCGAGTCTAAAATACTGTTGATTTTCATGGTCAAAGGTTAAAGGTCAAGGTCACCGGATCAAATTTTTACCGCGAAACTTCTTTGTGAACATTCTAGAATCAACATCCTTCAATGGATTTTGACCAATCTTAGCACGTACCTAGTCCTTTAGAGAATATGGAACCCTGTTGATTTTCAAGGTCAAAGGTCAAGGTCACTGGGTCAATATTTTATCGCGTAACATCCTTGTGAACACTCTAAAATGAATATCCTTCAATGAATTTTCATTCCATGAATTATGACCAAACTTGGCACATACTTAGTCCTAAAACGAATCTGGAACCCTGTTGATTTTCAAGGTAGAAAGTCAAGGTCACAGGGTCAAATTTGTTACATCCTAACATCCTTGTGAACACTCTAGAATCAACAACCTTCAATGGATTTTGACCAAACTTGGTATATACTTAGTCCTTACGGGAATCTGAACTACTGTTGATTTTCATAGTCAAAGGTTAAAGGTCAAGGTCACCGGATCAAAGGAGTAAGACCACGAAGTTCGAATTCGGCTCTATCTTCAAAGCATATGTTTCCATCATAATCTGCTAATATATGCTTGGTACTATTGATTAATGTGATTGCTTAGCATATTTTAGCATTTTTGTCAAATTTGGGGCCAAAAATCTAACATTTGATGAAAAATCCCAAATTTCTGGACATTTTCAATAATAACAACTAATAAAGAACAACTAATAATAAAAATACATAACGAATAAGGTTTATTTCCAAGTCATTTTTGTATTAATGATATATTTTTTGCAATATCAACATCTAATATGGCTTTTTTTTTTTTTTTTATAAAAATAGTAATTTTTTTATGAAAATCACAGATTTCAGGTAAATATTTTTTTAATTGCTAACGTCCCTTTTTCAACTTCTAAATATAATCGGAATTGTTTATAATATGACTATGTTGATAATTATGTACACACCTTTACAATCTAATCGTTAAAAAACTGTATTTTGGGAGAAATTACCTTTTTGAGTAAAAAAAAACACAATTTTTGAAAAATGTTTTTCATATTTTTGTTTAGCTCATCTTAACATTTCTCAACATTTCAAGTTGACCATTATGGATGTATATAGACACCTTTTTACGTTATATAGATTTTTTCAGAGTATTTACAATATTTTAGGGTAAAAACAATTTTTTATACAAAATTACATTCTTTTTTTTATTTTTTTTGGAAAAAAAAGTCGTAATTTTCAATTTCAATTCATCAATTTTTAACGTTGGCAACTGCCAAGTATGACAATATGGAAACATTATTTATATCATTTCGAATTTGTGTTCAAATTGAATACTACATTTTTGGGTAAAAATACACTTTTTGATAAATATTGAATCAGTTTTATTGAATTATTTTTCAACATTTTGATCTGCAAAATATGGATGTAATCATTGTTATATTATATGTTGTTCCTAATAATATGGTAGGACCTCATTACTCTATAACACTTTCGTCACTATCACTGTCAGCAATCCTCCAATTCTTGACTCCGTTAGAGATATGCGGTTTCTGTGGCGACTCTATAACCGAAGCGTATCAAATGATCATCTTTTTTTGGTTATTTGTTTATTTTTCCAAGAACAGGTTTATACATACATGATTCTATATACACAATATTTCAGTATGCAAAAGATACAATGTAAAAACAAAAGTTGGTCTTCATAACATACTGTTTTGTAATAACTTTTGAAATTCAAAAGTTAACATTTTAAGTATATATTTTATTTTAGTATAATAGATATATATTAATATTAACCACTCAATGCCACCTCCAGATCTAACCATTGTCATTCAACGTGTTCCTTTTGTACTGGGGACAGATATATCATTGGTGTCGGCCCAATAGTCCGAGGACCCGATAGTCCGAAGGCTCAATAGTCCGAAAGGCCAATAGTCCGAAGGACCAATAATCCGAAGACCGGATAGTCCGAAAGCTCAATAGTCCCAATGACCTTCCGAAAATCGTCCAAAGCAATGCACCATTGAAATAAAAAAAGATATGCCTGCCGACCCATTATTTAATTAAAACAGAGAAGATATATATGCTATGATAGTCTATTGTTGGAGGAAACCGGAGTACCCGCAGAAAACCATCTACCTGCCGCAAGTCACTGACAAACTTTATCACATAATGCTGTATCGAGTACACCTCGCTTGATCGGGATTCGAACTCACAACGTTATAGTGGTCAGGGACGGATTTAGGATTTCAAGTTAGGGGGCGGACTTAAAAAAAAAATGGCGCCGAGCGGAGGGAGGCGCGAACATTTTTGGGGTATTTCGTTGAAAAAATCACTATTTTACGCAAAACAAATCATATTTTTTCCAATTTTAGGGGGGGCGCCGGGCCTGGTGGTGATATGCACTGATTACATAGGTAGTTATATATCCAACTACCACACGATCACGACCACGAGGGACCAATAATAGTTTTGGTGTAGATCAGAATTTCAAAATTGTCATCAGCTAAGGTCAAATGACAATGAATTCACTTAAAGTTGTTACCTGTCAGATCATGTACAAATGATGCAACTTATGTGTACAGAGATATGGTAGCAAATGAATCACTTGAAATTTCTGATCATTTCTCATGAACTTAACCCAGGTGAACAAATCCAGAGCTTTTGACATCTAAGTTATAATTATAAATGTATGTGTTTCATAGCCAGGGCAAAACTGTATGCTTTCTATTGCAAAAAGAGCGTATTTTTTGTTTAGAAAGCAACGAACCACGGAACATTTGTCAGTATGCATGCACATAGTAGCAACCCTATTAGATATTAAATGAATCCGAATTTAAATTACTTTAAAAATAAATAAAATAATAAACAAAATTAACGGAAGAAATATATGTATATGTTATGTTTATTTAATTAAATAAAATTGTAGTTAGAGCCGGTATCCATGTGTAACTGTCACCACCTTGGTTCAAAAATTCGCTATTGTAGCTAAACTTTTTTTTTCATCTACTGTACTACATGAAGTTAGATATCAAATTTCTAACAAAGGGAATCCATTTTTTATCAACCTTGATATTCAAAGACGATTCATTGAAAAAGCTTAAAAACGGGATGTAAATCGTTTATCGAGCTCCTGTCGAAAACAAAAATATATTTGGGTCTCGGACGATCAAACCTTCGGGCTATCGGACCTTCGGACTATTGGACCTTCGGACTATCGTACCGTAGCATATATCAGGAATTTAATATCACCTTCTAATTCAAGGGTCCTGCATTTGTATATGCAGACATATATATAATATTTCAAAATAATTAAAAAATTGTTGATTGTGCCCTGTGCTGAAATGTGTTCAGTCAAGTCAAGAATTATATCCTTTGCATTAAAGGGTAAGCTAAGATCACATATTTTCAGGAAATTGCCAATTGATAACCAAAAGTTCGGAACATAATTATACATTCCCTAAAAATGTGAAGCAGACTTTATTTGGTTTCTGTACAAAATGTACATAGCTCAGATTCTTTGAACCCACATTTATATAGAAAGGCATTTGTAATTAAGATTATGTGTATTAAGTCTATATTGAAAGTCCAGTAATTTAGTATCTTTTGTAACAGAAAAGGGTATACAGTAAATGAAACTCCAATCTTCAATAACACCGCCTGTATGAACTTCCTTTAGCCATTTACTCTGTATGCTTAAAGGAAGCATGTTTACATTTTACATCAAATGATCATCTTCTTGATGGACAAAAATATCATAATTGTCATCTAAACATTCCTGCATGTCATGTAGCTGGAACTGAGTTTGAGCTGGTAAACCCCACATGTAATGTATTTTTTTTTAATGTCGTTTTTTTCAGTTCTCGTATCGTGCTTTAAAATATTCTTGAGCATATTTGTTTATCATATTGTCTGTGTCAATGTCAATGAAGTGTAGCCTAGGCTATATAGTTTACATGTACATATTCATTTGTACATGTGAAGACAGGGTTGTTAAGTTCTGGAAATCTACAAATGCATGAGATTAAAACAAAAATTATTAAAATCAATCGAAAGCTATAAAACTTGACAGAACTTTTCCCAAAATATGCAGTGAAAGGATGTGATTCTCGTGCTGATTGTATGAAGGAAAATATTTGTTTAATCATAGTTTTCATAATAATATTTCAAAGTATATATCCGGATTTGACAGGCGTATCATATTAATAGAGGGTGCACCGCGTGATAAAGAGGGGATATGAGGACAGAAGAACGTGAAATAAATTTAACTGAATTTCACGATGAACGAAAATAATCATTATCCTTGTACGGAGTATATTTGTTTGTGTGCACGAAGCACAGTGAATAACGGACCTGAAACACGAAAACACATTAAATAAAAATGGCAAACACGTTGAACGAAAATAGGTCTTTACCCCCTCTTTATAGATCTACTTTATAATAAATACTTACTTTATGAAAAAAAACACTTTAAAGATTCATTAGTATCAATATTGTTGGATCAGTCCAGCAATAGTTACTCCATAGTAATGTCAGCGTAGGCATGGAATATTGCACATACCTAGTTCGATCTGGCAAAAGTTGGGAAATCTCTTGAGACCATGCGCGTGGAAACGATTGAAGTAAAATTCAAAAACAAACAAATAAAAAGGAAAGAAAGAAAGAAAAAAAGGAGTTTCTCTATACTTTGAAACTTTTTGTAATTTATTTTTCATTTAATGAACCTTTTTTTTAAATTAAAGTCAAGTCTCTGCAGACGATAATTTAAGGTTTGAAATTTGTTTCGGCCGTTTTCTTTTTTGGGGGAGGGGATGTATGGCGTTTGAAACCATCGAATATTATGATTTTACCAGCTAGGTAAAATATTTCGAACTACATTTGTGTAACAAACTATATTATAGTCGAGCATGGAGTGAGACGGCCATATTTGCCGCGTGGGCTATCCTGTTCCATTCCACTTATGATGTGTCGAATAGCACTAACTAGTGTGCCAGAGGTTTGTCCAAATTTATCCATAGTTATAAAAACAATTCTATATTATATATATATTTAAACTTTTCTTCAATATTCAAAACATATATAAGTGGTTTGGATCATAAGTAGATTTTGGTATTTTGTTTACCATACGAGTAATTTTCGCAACATATTCGTATAGAACACGGAAAATATGCATGATTAAGTCGACGGCTAAAGTTTAATTTTCGATGTGGCCGCACTCGTCGACCAAAATAATGTTTACAAAAAATGCTTTAATATTTAAATGCAGATCGGAAACAGGTGTTTCTATTTTGGTCGAAACATGCGGCCAATACGTATTTTGACCAAATCGTTACAATTTTTACCAAATTTGGTTTATTTTGAACGTTCCGGCTTGTTTCCGGGTGTTAGAATTCACAGATGACGTCATCAATATGCAAATATCAAGTTGGGATTAATACTCCCAACATCTGAAGTAACATTTAGTGTAAAAATAATCCGGGTTTATATCTTTCATATTTTTTTCTATTTTACAGGGCCGAATTCGACCCTTCGTGGTCCTACTCCTTTTTACCGCAAAACATCCTTGTAAACACTCTAAAATCAACATCTTCAATAAATTTTGACCAAACTTAGTACACAACTAGTCCTTTAGAGAATCTGGAACCCTGTTGATTTTCAAAGTCTACGGACAAGGTTATTGAGTCAATTGTTTACAGCGTAACATCCTTGTGAACACTCTAGAATGAATATCCTTCAATTGATATGGACAACGGGAGTCCTTACGAGAGTCTGAACTACTGTTTATTTTCATGGTCAAAGGTTAAAGGTCAAGGTCACCGGATCAAATTTTTACCGCAAAACATCCTTGTAAACACTCTAAAATCAACATCTTCAATGAATTTTGACCAAACTTAGTACACAACTAGTCCTTTTGAGAATCTGGAACCCTGTTGATTTTCAAGGTCAACGGTCAAGGTTATTGAGTCAATTTTTTACAGCGTAACATCCTTGTGAACACTCTAGAATGAATATCCTACAACACTTTGTACATGCTAAGTCCTTAAGATTTTCAATGTCATAGGTTAAAGGTAAAGGTCACCGGGTCACATTCTTACCGCATAACAACCTTGTGAACACTCTAGAATCAACATCCTTCAATGGATTTTGACAAAGGTTAGTACATTACTAGTCCTTTAGATTATCTGGAACCCTATTAATTTTCAAGGTCAATGGCCTAGTTCACCGGGTCAAATTTGTTACCGCGTAACAGCCTTTTGAACACTCTAGAATCAACATCCTCCAATGAATTTTGACCAAACATGGTCCAGACTTTGTCCGTTCGAAAATCTGGATTCCTTTAGATTTTCAAGGTAATAGGTTAAAGGTCAAGTTCACATGGTCAAAATTGTATGCGAGGGGATATGCCACGCTTTGCGTTGCCCTTGTTTTAATTTATGTTGCCTAAGATTAAAAGATGTTAAAAAAAACAAATAATAATAATAATAATATGACCTTGCACTCTTCAATGCGATTTTTTTTATAAAATTTGCAAATAAAATCTGGCTCGGAGAAAACAGTTAAAGTGCTCGTGCCTTAACGTTATTCGTGCTTACAGACCCTTGATCATATAAGTTTACACTATGCACGAAACGCAAACGAACGAAAAACGCAATCGAAACGAACGGAAAACGAACGAACGCTTCACACGAACGATACGAAAAACGCACGATATACGAAAAGAACTCACGATACACGAAGCGAACGCACTATACACAAAACAAACGAACGATACACGAAACGAACGCACGATACACGAATAGTATCGTGTTATTATTTGAATGACTTTTGTGCAAATTGATGTGATTAACTTTTGTAATCTTATATTGTATAAGTTATTTATATAAATGATGAATTAGTCGGTAAAGTAATAGGATAATGCAATTTATATTAAATAGGTTATATTACCAATGTGTTTAATAATTATACTTATGATTAAATTTTAAATCTCATATATTTGACTTCCAAATATGACTTTCTATTTATATAATTAAACAAAATTTATATTTATTTAATTATATAATTATACAGAATTTATATTTATATAATTATATAATTATACAGAGCAAATATTTATAATTATTCGGATTCTGAATTGACAATTCCAACCAGACATAGGTGTATCAGTTATATTCTCGGTTAAGCTGTCAGAGAGGCGTGTGGCTTCAAAAGGTCATATAATTGTTAATTAGAATGAAACTACAAATGTAAGAGTTGACATTTCACACCTGCAGTGCATATATTTCCCAGGTGAAACTGCCAGAGGCGTTTGTTTACATACATATAGATGATTTCTTGTTTATTAGTCCTAGAGTAAATTATAGAAAAAATGCATTTATGTTCTAATTCGGTACCTCAATCTAACATAAAATATTTATTATCTAAATTCAAAAACCTGTTATCTTTCTCTGGAGGCGTAATAAAATAAGACTATTTTATAGGAACAGCTTGCCAAGAGGTGCAGCAATTTACTTTATTAAATTGAGAAAAAAAATAATGTCTATATTGTGACGCACATTGACAGCTGCAACATTCCATTCCTAACGAAACACCAATCTACAAAAAATTAAGAATACAATTAAATCTATTTCACATATAATTTCCATATCTCATTAATAAATACAATCTGAAGAGTGGGAGGGTGGGAAACTTGTTCGACTTTGCTGCACGAAAGCGGAGCTTCGAATGAAGGTTTAATATAAAAAAATTTGAAGGAAAGTTTTCGCGCGAAACCATTTCATGCTATTAGCATAATAATATACTTATACCGCATTGCGGGTATATCATAGCCAATAATACTAGGTTATACCTACATACGTTAAAAACTTAGAACCAATCAACATAACACACCTGTACTTAGAACACGTGTTCCTTCAAGACATAAACATAAACACGTGTTCAGACTGTAAACAATAACATGCGTTTGTTACCTATAATAAATACATTGATGTTCTAATTCGGTACCTCAATCTAACATAAAATATTTATTATCTAAATTCAAAAAACCTGTTATCTTTCTCTGGAGGCGTAATAAAATAAGACTATTTTATAGGAACAGATCACCAAGAGGTGCAGCAATTTCGAACAAAATAAGGAAAGGCGTAAAAAATTACCGTACAATAATTATAAAATTACTAAATTCCTAGATTTTTTGTTACAAGCAATCTTTGAGTAATGTTTTCCTTTACGTAGCCATCTTTGGCTTTGTCTGTTTTCCAACGACCGTGTTTCTTAAAGAGTCGGTCTTCAATTTGCGCAGAAGCAGCTGCTGTAGCACCACCTGAACGAAGGCTATGTAGACCAAAATGTTTCGTGTCCAAACCAAGATCTTTCAATGCTTTTAGCAGGATCTCTCTAGCGGTAGTGTATGATAAAGGACCTTTGCGAAGTTTGCATGTATTTGTTGATTTACAAAATGAAAGTGGACGAAACATGTGTTCAGAGCTATCGAACTGAATATTTGCTAACATTATATATTTCCTTAACATTTCTACTGGACAAGTGATATTGCCAGTCTTAGAGATGACAACCTCTCTACCTTCTCGGTAAATGTATGTCTTGCTAACCTCTAAAAACAGTTTAACATGATCACTATAAAATGTTATATTATTCATTTTCAGATTCGCTATCTCATAGTAACATAAAAACCCGGCAAAACCTTAAAACAGACATACAGGCTGATCTTAAATCCTTCAGATTAGAATTGTCATTACCATAAAGAACGCATATTTTCTTCAACATATCAGGTGTAATAGGTTCTTTCTTTTGAACAAAATGACCTTTCACTCTGTGTGCTCCTTCTTTCACAAATATAACCAGATCTGATTTACAAGGATTCTCTAATCCTGTTAATCTATGTGCCCAACTAATAGCATAAACAGATTCATTTAAAGTGCTGGTTGATTTTCCTAAATTTGCTAAATGAATTAAATACAATGAAACATAAAACTCTGTGGTGGGTAAAGTTTTTGTTATGTTACGAGATAAACACCACTTACAAATTGCATTAAAGCTGTATTGATAATTTCGTCTGGTACTGTCAGCTCGAGAAGATAAACAGAACAAAGGTAACTGGCTGTTTAGATCTTGAAGATTCGTGTCCAATGGTCGATGATTGATATCCGGCCACCTACCACATTTAAATATAGCTGAAAAATGTATATAAAATAAGCATACGTCAAAATCATGTCTTATTCAAAAAGACTAATTAAAGAACAGCAATTGCATATAAAATAATGTAAAAACTTGAAATATGGCCATGTCGCTACAATATCAACCAATTATTATTATTGATATTAGGACCGTGCTACTGTAAGCCATGTCTCTACAATATCGTACAGATATTAGGACCATGTCGTCTCTAAAACATAAAGTCACGTATGTAACATAACAGGTTACATACAAAAGGTTTCAAAATACCCGCATATTTACAAATATATATCAATGTGAATATTGTGTATTAAACTGTAAAATAAACTAACCTTGTCTCTACAATATCTAATATAGATATTAGGACCGTGCTTATACTTGAAGGTGCCCAATGGCGTGTCAATTGTGTAATCTAATGCATATTACATATCGGTAGCATCCAATCGTACTGCTAAAACAGGTGAAACAAATCTATCCGAGCCAATAATTGAGTTAGAGTTAACTCCCTTTACGTATATTTCTGAACTATTACAAAATTCTAATACATCCTTCACGTAAGGTCGATAAGTCATATCTTTACTAAAGATTAATGGCCAAAAAGGCGAAGATACCCATCTAGGAACTATAAGAGTCCCTAAGGCTCTTGAATGTAGAACATGCTTAATAACTCTAACAACTGCAGAAATGGGGGGCACTAACCAATTATTATCACCATTCCAATTTTGTGTAAATGCGTCTATATCTTCAGATTCTGGATTCCTGAAAAGCGAGTTAAACCTAAGCAGCTTTTTGTTTTCAGAGGAAGCAAATCTGTCAACAGAATGTGGACTCCACATTGAATCAATAAAATGGAAAAAATCATCTGAAACTTTCCAATCCTCGTGATCAATCATTTTGCTCACATAGTCAGCTCTAGTATTCTCGGTACGGGGGACCCATACAATATCTGGCGAAATAGAAAATTGTGTACACGTCGAAAAAATAGAAAGGGCCAATTTTTGTAATTGTTCCTTAGTACTACCAGCTTTAACGATCTGCACACAGTTCTTATTATCTGTATACCATTTAACGCATTTCCCTTTAAAGATGTGTTTAAAGGACAATGGGGCTTTTTCGATGGCTTTTAACTCCCGCCATGTACTACTTTGTATCTTTTCTGATTCTTTCCACATCTTATGAAATTTTTTTGTGTCAACCTCTACTGTATATGCACCAGCAGCTATGCTACTAGCATATGAAAATATCATGACTGACGCGATGCAATAATTAGCTAAAACCTTAAGATTAAGCTTTTCTACATTGTGTTTCCAAAATAATAATTCATCTACCACTTCCTTTGGATAACATACGGGCAACAGACTATCCCAAGTTGTCCGGTACTCGATCACCATGTAACAAAATCTTGCCATAAGTCTTGTTATATTACCTAAAACTGGCGACAAGGATATTATCCTGCCAGTAACTTGAGCTAACAGCCTAACCGTAAGTTTAGGGAAATAATCTATTAACTCATGTATACTACTCAACAGTTCGGAAATCCTCCTTTCAGGAATTGATAAGGAAAACTCCGAAGACTTCCAAACAATATTCAAGTTTTTGAACAGGGGAGAAAATCGATTTTTTCTCGTTAACTAAACAACCCGCTGCAACAAGAGATTGTTTGACAAAACCCGAGTCTTGTTTACTTTCATCAAAAGGATCAGAAATACCAAAACCATCATCAAGATACAGACCTATATTAATAGCATTTTTCCTCCAGAATTTTACTATTTCTTTCAAACATTTTGAAAAGATAAAAGGACTTGAAGCTAAGCCAAACGGGAGAACTGAAAAACAGTAAAATCTTGATCTCCAAGAAAATCCTAAAAAGGTTTGTTGTTGAGGGCAAACATCTATATGATGATATCCAGATTTCAAATCCAATTTAAATAGAAAGCTATCCTTTTTAAATAATTGCAATGCTATTCTATAATCTTCAAATTTAAACTTTTCTTTCTTAACATGTTTGTTTAAAACACTAAGGTCTAAGATCAGTCTTTTCTTGTCTTTATTTTTAGCCACACTTAAAGGATTGACTACAAAAGGTGTAAAGGGGACTTGATAAGCACACTCCGACTCTACGATATCTGAGATAGCCTCGTCTACAAATGTTGCATTTAACATAGCTGAATGATTGTTTTTCATATACATATTAGTGGGCGGTACTAAAGATGGAATAACGTAACCATTTGAAATTGTGTCGATAATGAACTGGTTCGCTCCAATGTTTTTCCAATAAAAATCTATATGCTTTTGTGTTCTCCCTTTAATCCCTTTAAAGTTTTTATCAGATTCTAACTTTTCAAAATAATGTACTTGATGTAAAAAATTCTGATAATCATCATCGTTCCTAACCATACTGTCGTTACTTGACATATCATGAAAATACTTATCATTGATTGTATTATTACTGTTTGATGTTTGTTGAGTTGGTGCTAGAGATGGTGTTGTTGGTTGAATTTTGGAACTTGGAATTAAGTGGGCAGTTTTTCCTCCAGTGACCATACTGCTTGCAGAGATGGCACAGGTCCCATGGGCACGGCTCACGCCGTGCGTAGCTCCCACGAAAGGGCGGCTGAGTATTGTGGACGAACATGTTGGCAAAGGCTGGGTTAGGCGCTGTCTCAGATCACGGTGGTACTGGTCTTGCGTACAGAACACCCCTAGGTTTAGCCTTATCTTTCATGACCTTAAGGGCCCTACTTTCAGCTTGTCTTATCTTCTTTTCATACTCTTCATTTTCCGCGATATCATTAGACTCGTACCCTCTTACCGTCGTCCAGCTCCCTGCTGAACTGTCGGCAATGCGTATGAGCTTGTTTCTGTCTCTTATCTTAGAAATGAGTTCAGCGGTAACGGCAGCAGTAGCACTATTTGAAGAAGACTTTGAAATTTAAATTAAAACCGCCAGGATTTCTTCATTCAAGCGAAATTGAATTTTATTTCCTTCACTTCTAAATTTGATGTTTGAATCATCGCAAAACTTTTTAGACCTAGACTCTTGTTCAGTTAACAAATCCGACTTCAAATCGAGTAATTTTACATCAAGATACGTTTTGAAAAGTTCAACAGTGTCCGCTAAATCTTTAGCTTGGGACGTGTCTGACATAATAGGTGTATTGTTAGAACGTGGGGGCTGAGACTCAATTTCTTGTTGTTTTTCTTTTTCCGTCAACTCCAAAATGCTGTCATCCATGCCTGAAAAACTTGTTCGACTTTGCTGCACGAAAGCGGAGCTTCGAATGAAGGTTTAATATAACAATTTTTGAAGGAAAGTTTTCGCGCGAAAACATTTCATGCTATTAGCATAATAATATACTTATACCGCATTGCGGGTATAGCATAGCCAATAATACTAGGTTATACCTACATACGTTAAAAACTTAGAACCAATCAATATAACACACCTGTACTCAGAAAAAGTGTTCCTTCAAAACATAAACATAAACACGTGTTCAGACTGTAAACAATAACATGCGTTTGTTACCTATAATAAATACATTTATTAAATATGTTTTTCCCTTATTGTACAAAATTACTGGTACATGTAAATAACGGAAATACATGTTTGTATATGTAAAATTTTGTTTACACTTTAATTATTTTTTTTTAGTAATAGTAAAATTGAAATTGTAGTAATTATCTTAAACTGGAAATCGTAGCATGGGTTCGTTTCGTGTATCGTTCGTTTCATGTATCGTTCGTTCGTATTTCGTTTCGTGCATTAGACTAATTAAACTGGCGAACGAAACACGAAACGGAAGAGTAAATTACACGCACAAAGCGCAAACAAACGGAAAAGAAAAACGAACGAACGATACACGCAAACGAAACGAACAAAAAACGCATACGATACGAAATATCTGTTAAGTTAAACGATCCAGGGTCTGTAACAGAAATGTCGACACTTATACCTTCCAGTTATGTCATTAGCTCTCTTGTTTATTTGTGGATAAAAAGCTGAGTTAAAACACACCTCTAGTATTCACCTGTTATTCAGGACGGACTACAAGCTTATTAAGGGACCGTCGTGGTCGTGATAGTACGATAGTTGGATTAACAACACCTAAGCAATCAGTCTTATCACGACTGACGTTGTGAGCTCGGATCCCGTTCATGGCGAGGTGTAGTCGATACAACATTATGTGATAAAGTTTGTCAGTGACTTGCGACAGATCGGTGGTTTTATCCAGGTACTCCGGTTTCATCCACCAATAAAATTGACAGCCAAGATATAACTGAAATATTGTTCAAAGAATCGTTAAACACCATACACCAACCTACAAACTCATTAAGTACAGAGAACATCACGTGACAGGTGTTTGGAGATAAAGACAGTCTTCTTGGATGTAAAAGGCATATTACAACAACTCATAATAAATAACAGTTGATAGTAGTGTGCTTTGGAAACCAGTAATAGGTCACGGGCAATATCCTCCGGCGTTTTTCCGTGAATTTATTTCCGTTTTCGATTATGGAAATCGAAAACAATGTAATAGGCCGAACTATGTAACACATTTTTGTTTGATTTATTGTTTGTTAACTGGTTTTCTAAGAGAATATAGCGAGGCCCAGGTACCTCAATGATTTAGGTCGTTTGATCTAACAACTTATACAAGCATATCACCAAGACGGCGTGGGTTCGCACCCGGCTTTGTACATTACAAAGATAAGTGAACTCGACTCGCAGCCACAAGTGATAACGTTTATCAGTTGCTTGCCCATGGTAGGCGGTTCTCTCTGGATATTCCGGCTTCCTCTACCACTAAAACTGGTCGGCATGATATATCTGAAATATTGTTGAAAGTAGCGTTAGAACACCAAAAATCTAAATCAATCAAGAATATAGCTAATATTCCAAACACGTCCTGTTTAAGAGAAAATGTTTGAAAATACTCTAAAGGTTAATCAAAGGTCGTAAATCTATGAAAGACAGATAACAAAGGACAAAGAAAGGGGACAAAAATACAAACAATGATCAATAAGTGTTACATTGAAAATAAAAGGTTGGGCAGCTCTAACCTTATTCGATAAGAAGAGTCATCTATGATGCTCTGGAAAAGTAAGCATTGCCTGCTCCACTAGGGACCCCCTCATGTTTCTCTAGTTTATTTGATTGTGTCTTATTTTTGAACTCTGAAGAGCTTTAGGCAAATACAATTACTAAAACGGAATTTAATTTTTCACAAAGTATCGGTTGTACTTCATGTAAAGCGCGTTTGCCTTATTCAAAACAAGAGTAATTATGAAAACGTTACACTGACGTCATTTTCTTCAATATAACCCACGTAATACTTGCAATCACAAGATACACTCCTCCTTACCCATGCCAAAATCAGAAATGAAATGACACAAACGAAATGTATAATGTAGAAATTATTATTTACTCTTCGAAATGTTATTATCTGGATAAATTTTGCAATGCGGAGCAAAACTGTTTCCGGGCTCCAGGGACAGACTGAGACTTCTTTCAAAATTGAGGATTTGAGTTGAAAATACGCCCAAAAAAAAAAATCAAAATAAAATGTCTATGGCTAATGCTAATAGGCCCGTCTTAGATTCACGACCACCTTCCTCCCTCTACGGGTTACGGACTGATGTACCTCCTGAAGCCCCCTCTCATAGGAGCTTACCGTCATAGTCATTATCGTATAGTAGTTGGATTTACAACTATCTGAGCAATCGGTGCCTATCACCTCTAAAATTGTGAGTTCGAACCCCGTCCATGGTGGATAACGTCTGTCAGTGACTGGCGACAGGACGGTGGTTTTCTCCGTGTACTCAGGTTTCCTCCACCAATAAGACAGACCGCAACGATACAGCTGAAATATTGATGAAAGTGACGTTAAGCACCATAAACCCATCCACTTAAACCAAATACGGACCGCCTTCAACAAGACTATGTCAGAAATGACCTACTAACATTGGGTTTGTCACGTGGTTATTGTCGTTGTAGCCTCCTATGATACATGGCCTCCCAAACACCTTGATAATCAACCTAAACAATATCAACCTTAATCTTACCACGTTCAGTGTAGACAATCCGTCAGACAACGTGACATGTATGATCAATAAGACATCACCACATCCTGACATGTTCATCTTATCTCTACACGGTAACAGTAAGTGTGTGATATTGACAATGATGTTATTTGAACGACAACGATAATATATGTGTCATATTTCCTCCGAATGGTAATTATAAATAGGATTATGGCATTCCCAATTCTATTTATTATTTATATTGGACAAGGGAAGTTTCAAGATATTAAGGTGAAACAGACGCCGTAAATCAGAGGACAAACAATATAATGGTCAAAAGAAAAGGGAAAAAAGGACAAATAATGATTTACAAAACTCTAAACAGAAAACTAAAGAGCACCGCGAACACCGCCAAATACGGGAATGATAATATGTGCTCCGGACAGGTAAGGTTTTCCTTCTCTACTAATGGCAATTCCACCAATATAACCAATTTGAACAACCGCATCTCACCTGAAATCACTCAAAATATAGTTTTAAAACGCTTACAGGAACAAAAAATATATCGGGGTTAATGGACTACCAGATCCTCTCTCTCACACACCAAAGTGGGCGACCATGTGTATGTGTTTTAAAGGGGAAGCGTGGGTATAAATAGCTGTGTGCGGAGCAAAAAATTCAGTTTCTTCATTATTTTGGCCACGGTCACCTCGAGGATGAAAAATCAATGATACACAGTTTCATAGTTACTTTTGGTGCAAAATATTTGACAGGCATGGTCACTAGTGTTCCTCCCTACGAAATTTGTAATCTTATTAAAAATAATATTCTTCATCAGTCTAAAACCTACAAAAATCACTTCAAATTTCTGAGGTATGTGACCTTGGTCACGTTGGTCATGTGACATACAGTTTCATAAATATGCTATTCATATGAACGTGGATTTTTGGTGATCAGCTCCACCCACAAATTTTGGCGGTAGGCACTACCGCAAATTCCCCTATAATGGGATCGATTTTTCCACTGTTTCAATGAGTGTTCTATTGCGTTTTGGAATTGTTCCGACACTGGTATGTTTTTGTGTGTTCATTATTTTGTAACTTGCACATTCATTATTTTCAGATCCCTCTCTGATTTTGTCTGAAAATTCAAGTAATGATGTCAACACAACTTCTGAATACGTCATTGAAATATCTTGTACCGATGGAACATACACCACATTCTTCGACCTGCCACTTCTTTTTACAACGAGGCATCCCGCTGTCACAGACAATCCCGCTGTGACAGATAAATCCGATGCTCAGTCAGATACGATGCCAATTATAATCGGCGTTTCTATCGGTGGATTGTTTCTAATCGTGGTATTTATAGTTGTCTGTGTTAGAAAAGGGCAACACAAAAATAGGACAAAAACAGGGCACACGAGAAACCACTTAAATTATCTAATATAGATGGCAGCAGTGATGACGAGATAAGACATGATAACAGTGGATATGCGATAGTGGATTTAGATAAAATCAAAGCAAGAAATGTTGAAAAACAACCAAGCACATCTGAAGGCTGTGAATATCAAACGCCATGGAGATAAATGGTTATCTCTTTCGTCTATTGACTTTTTTAAATCGATTTGTAAATAACAAAATATGCTATATAGAATGTTATTCTTGTATTATTAGAAGTCAATTAATTAACGATTAAATTCAAACATTGTAGATAAGCCACCAGTTACAGTTGTTTTATCTTTACTTCAGGACAGTGAGTTGTGGATTAGTTATAGTGAACTACCATATTATGTTTTATTTACGTTATTTATGTTTAGTGTGCAACACGTATTGTGTTGTGTTTTTGTTTTGTTTTTCTTCGTTTTGTCTTCCCTATGTTACCAGATTCTCTAGATTGTCCATTTGTCATTGCCCCTTCGGTATTCTCTAACCTCTATTTAGTAGGTTTGGTAGGCTACGTTCTTTTTTTTTTAATTTATTTTGCCGAATATTAAAAGATGCAAAAAAAAAATAATGATATGATCCTGCACTATTCACTGAGAAATGCTGATAAACTTTGCAATTAAAATTACAGCTATTTCATGTTCAAAAATATGGCTCGGGGAAAACAGTTAACAGGTTCGTCTAGTATTCACCTGTTATTCAGGACGGACTACAAGCTCATTTAGGGACCGTCGTTGTCGTGATCGTATGGTATTTGGATTTACCACTACCTATGCAATCAGTGCTTATCACCATTAACGCTGTGAGCTTGAATCCCTTTCATGGCGAGGTGTACTCGATACAACATTATGTAATAAAGTTTGTCAGTTACTTGCGACAGACCGGTGGTTTTCTCAGGGTACTCCAGTTAAATCCACCAATACAACTGACCGCCCTGATATAACTGAAACATTGTTGAAAGTGGCGTTAAACACCATAGACCTTCCTACAAACTCATTAAGTACAGGGAACATCGTTTAACTATGTGACATGTGTTTGGATGTAAATGACATATTATTACAGCTCATAATGAATAACGGTTTACTAGTCGTGTGCTTTGGAAACCAGTAATATGTCACGGGCAATATCCTCCGGCCTTTTGCATGAATTATCTCCCTTTTCGATTATGGCTATCGAAACAAAGTAATAGGCCGAACTATATGACGCACGTTTGTTTGATTTATTGTTCTTTAACTTGTTTTCTTCAAGAATATAACTAATATTCCAAACATGTCGTGCTTAATTGTGAGAAAATGTTTGAAGATGCCTAAAATGTTATTCAAAGGTCGTAAATCTATGAAAGACAAATAATTCTAAAGACAAAGAAAGGGGAAAAAAGAAAAACAATGATCTCAAAGCTTTACATTGAAAACAAACGATTGGGCAGCTCTAACCTTATTCGAAAAGAGGGGTCATATCTGATGCTCTGGAAGAGTAAGAAGTCCATGCTTCACGATAGGCACCCGTCATGTTCTCTTGTTTATTTGATTGTGTCTTATTTGTGGATTCTGAAGAGCTTGAGACAAAATAATCACTAAAACGGAACTTATTTTTTCACAAACTGTCGATAGTACTTCATATGAGACACATTGCCTTATTCAAAACAAGATTAATATTGAAAACGTTACACTGTCGTCTTTGTATTCAATATAACTTCCGTGGTGTTAACAATCACACGATACGCTCCTCCAAACTTTCTAAATTCAGAAATAAGAAGGAAACAAAATCAATGTATAATGTTGAATATATAATTTACTCTTAGAAATTTTATTATCTCGGTCAAATACAATGTCCAATTCTACCTATATCAGACATGCCAATATGCCCAAACCCACATAGCAGCTCAGCGCGTCCCCGTGTGGTGGATAGGATGAACCCTTTATATTGGGGTTATCACATTATAATACGGATTGTGGACCATATTGAATAACGTGCAGGCTACCGGGCTTCCTGTACACTAAATACATCTAATGTAGTCTTCGACAAAGTGAAGCCGCTACAAAAGACTAATCAGGGTTCGAACCCACGATCTCCCGCACTTAGGGCGAGTGGCGTGTACGCTAGCCTTTACCTCATCGATGCGGTTCAACATTCGTCTATACTAATTTGACTATTAAACTATATAATAAGCCCACCCCCTTTTACCGCACACCGAAAAACAACTTGATCCATTTCATATCCGCTATGTCCCCTCCTAGATAGAATGGATCATTTTTCAGGAATATAAATATAAATAGGGCATTCCATTCTTTAACTGTATGCATTAAAAATATAATTTTCTGCACCCAATGAAGACTATCTACGTTTTAATGCCAAGCACAGTTGGATCCGGTTGGCTCAATGAGCTAGGTAGTATCTGACATCCCTTACTAGCCTATCACCACTACGACGTTGATTAGCGCCCGACTTTGTAAATTACAAAAGGGCGTACTCAACTCACACCGGAAAGTGATAAAGTTTACTAGTTGCTTGCCCATGGTCAGTGGTTCTCTCCGGGTACTCCGGCTTCTTCCATCACTAAAACTGGTCGCCATGATATAGCGAAAATATTGCTGAAAGTGGCGTTAAACACCACAAATCAGAATCAAATCAAAATCAATCAAAAAACAGTTGTTCACTTAAATAATAAAAACGTAGATATCAAATTTAGTGTGCACGACGCGTTTCTGGAATAACCTTCATCGGGTACCACAAAATCGAGAGCCTGGAAAGCCAAATAATTTAAAGTTTTGGGACCAATAAAACCAAAGGGCCTAAACAGGATAGCTAAAATACATTAAGTAATTCCATAGAGTAATTAAATACGATGGTTGTAAGCATGTTTAGTAATCGGATACATGTATTAAGACGAATATAATAATAATAATAATATCATTACAAATAACAACAAAGACAACAACAATATCAGAACGAGACGTACTCTATACAAGATTATGTGATAAAGTTGGTCAGGACTTTCGGTGGGTCGGTAGTTTTCACTGTTGACATATTGTTGAAAGTGGCGTTAAACACACATATATTACTATATCACCTTTGTGAAGAATAAAACATAAAAACATGAAAACACCATTTTAGATTATAAAAAAACAATAACAATGAAAAAAATCAACTTCAGTGCACACGATCAAAGTAAACAAATTTGAAAGTAAAATTAACAAGTTTGTTTACGAATATGTCATATAAATTATTTTTGAATTGTATTGTATGTCGCTTAGATAATTGTTGGTGTTTAACGCCACTTTAGGCAATATTTCAGTTATATCATGGCGACCAGTTTTAGTGGTGGAATAAGCCGGAGTACCAGGAGAGAACCACCGACCATGGGCAAGCAACTGGTAAACTTGATCACTTACGACTGCGGGTCGAATACACCTTTTTTGTGATTTACAAAGCTGGGCGCGAACCCACGCTGTATTGGTGATATGCTTCTATGAGTTGTTTAATTAATCCAGCAACCTAACTTATTGAGCCACTGTATGTCACTTAGAAAACTTACTGTTGTAATACATTCATTACATGTATGCCTAACGATCTTAGGGGTTGTGATTCGTTCTTTGTGAACAAAAAACGATTTAATATACAAAGCAAAGGACAGGTACTACATATAGTCCTTGATGAAGACAGTAGCCATTCCTGACGTAAGACATTTCATACATTGCACACATATACATGGGATAATTAGTCACGTACAAGGATTATATATATCATTATGTGTGTGTGTGCTTTACTTTGATTCAGTAAAAAAACAAAGCAAAAGCAATAACAAAACATAGCAACAAAAAAGACAAAAAAAAAACAACAAAACAACACAAACAAAAAGCAAAATAAAGTAAACAAACAAATATCAAATTAAAAAAACGAACCAAAACACCAACTGAAATCAAAACAAACGAAAAAAAAAGAACAAGCGAAAATAATCATTCCAAATCAAACAAACACAAAGTGTGGGTGAATGTTGCTTATAATTAAGTGAGGAATATTTCAGTTGTCTTTATTCATAGTGAGTGACCATTTAACTTTTAAGGAGGGTTGTCATACTCTTATGGTGTTTAACGCCACTTCCAATGGTATTTCAGTTATATCGTGGTGATCAGTTTTATTGGTGAGGGAAACTGCAGTACCTGGAGAAAATCGCCGACCTGCCGCAAGGCACTGACAAACTTTATCGCATAATGTGGTCTTGAGCGGGATTCGAGGTCACAACTGTAGTTAATAAGTGTGAGAATAGATATGAATACACGATAAAAACACAGCTGCCCCGACCGGGTGTTTCGAATTGGTATGTAAATCCTGCTACATTCATGGCACTCGTTTAATAAGTAACGAAACTAACTAATAGAGTATATTTTGTATTTACAGACATTGTAGTCTAGTCAATCTACGGTTTACCTCAGACTAGACATCAAAACACCATTTAATGTGTACTATGACAAAACGAACTTCTCTGAAAAAAAACGCCTGTATTATTTAAAAATATCATCTTGCCCTTTTCCTGTTTTGGGAATGGCACATGCTCTGAAATCCTTGGAAAAATTAATCGGCACATAAAAACGCCAACTTTTTTATGTTCATTGCCATATCCGCCATTGATCAATACGAAAAGAGTGATTGGTTTTCACCCATACAAAGAGATTAACCCCGCCATGCTTTATTGAAGTGTCTGTACCAAGCCAGGAATGAGAACAGCTCTACATTTTTGCTGTTGGATTTTGGAACTGTTCGCACAATGTGCTATTTTTTTTAAATTAATTTATGTTTTTCTTTATTTATTTAATTATTATCTTGATTTATTCTATTACTTTTTTTGTTGCTTTTCATCTTACTTCTTCCTGTTATATAAGAGCTTAGTTGAAAGACAGTTTTAAGCTTTTGTTATATAGTTTCCCTCTTCCTCGTTCAAAACATAAGTAAAGGTAATGTACCTATCACTTTTTTCTTTAATTTATAACAATACATTCAATATTAGGTCGGTGATATTGCTAATTTACTGTACACACTAAATCAGACATTTTGCGTTCGAGATCCAGTTTTCAAGAGGGGGATTGAGAATCCTATGAACCGGTGTGACCCCACCACATGTATGTGCTTTGTCTGTTCAGAGAGTTCATGGTGAGAAGTGATGGGTCGATTTGTTGACATAGTAGGAATTGTTACCATCACTGAATAACCTTTCTTTTCATAAATTATATATTTACTTTTTACTATCAGTGGACACATGCCTCTGCTGGTTTACTTTTTGTTCACGGAGGTATTAATCTCCCAGTAGTCAGTGTGCTGGCACTGCGTGCGTTAAAATAAGTAAATGGACAGTTCCTAGATAACATTCTTTATTAAAACTCAGGCATAGGTAATCATATACTTGATATCACATTATGGTCCTTTACTCATTCAGGACATATCACCTGGTTTATAACAAGAGTAACACGGTGTGTGCCACCAGTGCATCAGGAACTACATATTCTTCGGAAGAACATGGGTTTACTCCAGTTTTAATGGGGTTCTTGTTGCTCCGTCTTTAATTGTCTTCATAGCGTTTTGTATATTATTGTTTGTCATTTTGTTGAGATTTTGTTCTTTTTGTCCTTCTTTAAAAAAGTTTGAAGATACCAAAGGGGTAATCAGAATCCGTATATCGAAGAAGAACAGACAACACAATGGCCAAAAGAACAGTACAAAAGGACAAACAACGATATACAAAACATACACACAAAACTAAAGATCGAGTAACACGAACCCCACTGAAATCCGGGGGTGACATCAGTGCTGTGGGAGGGTAAATAGTTCCTGCTCCACTAGTGATACCCGTCGTATTAATCTAGTTATAAGCCTGTTGATAAGTCATGAATGAGGAAAGGACCGGGAAGTGTTAACGGCAAATGGAACATATCCGTGGTCATTTGTGACAATGATACTCCATAGCGGTCAACCAGGTCATGGTGGCGACCGTAAAACTTTTGAAGTGAAGCCTTCAACTTAAACAAGAGGAACCATTGGTTCAGTAGCTTCCTTGTTAGCAGCAACCCTCTATCAAGGAAATACTGATAGGATCCACAAGCTGTGGAATATTGTATCAATTGAGAAATATATACTCCATATGCAGATGCTGCTGGAATGTTGCTGCAAATAAATGGACAGTTCACAATGGGAAAATTGAAATAATTTCTTTTGTCGAAAGATTTCGTTCTTAACCACCGCTCACTGTCAATTTCGATGTGTAGGTCAAGGCATGAAGCAGACCTATCTGTATCAATGGTATCCTTTATTTCAAACTCAATCGGATAGAAGCAATCAACGAAATCACCAAGCATGTTTTTATGAAAGTTACCGTCGTATGTTTATAGTAGGATTTTGTTTATGTCAAGCACGTGTATTTGTTTATATATTGTCACATGTGTTGTTTGTATACGTTAAGAGGGATTCATTCATTGGTATTAAATATGATACAATATAGGTGTATAGGTGAAAGTTTGTTCATGTCTAGCCCGTGCTAGAGCTTGAAAGAGAAAAAAGTTTAGGCGGTAAATATATTGCGGGATTTAAGTCATTCGAGGTTCGCTGTTAGTTTTTGATGATGGAAAGAAAATTGAATCCGAATTATGTTTTTGGCAATCAAATATTAATACGATTAATTGTAAGAGATTAGGTACTTATGACAAGTCTTCAATTATCATATATTCTGACGCTAGTAATGTAGCAGAGGCGGCATGTACAGTTGAAATAGATAGACAGAAATTTCACAAAATGTGGACAACTGATGAAGCTTTGGAAAGCTCAATATGGCGAGAGTTAAAAGCCATAGAATTAGCACTTCGTTCTTTTCAGCATGTTTTCTCAGGAAAAAGTTTAAATTGGTATACTGATAACCAAAATTGTGTAAATATTTTTGAGGCAGGCAGTATGAAAGCAATTTTACAAGCTATTGCAATATCAATTTTTTCTATTTGTTTAATAAATGGTATTTCTATTGATATTCAATGGATACAAAGAGAAGGCAATACACAAGCCGATTATATAAGCAAGATTGTAGATTAAGGGTAAGGGTACGCTTATTATACCAAAATGGACTTCGTCCGCTTATTGGCCATTTATTTTTTCAAAGCACTGGTCGTACCATTCATATGTGAAAGATGTAATAGAGTTTAAAAATACGACGGGTATTTATGAAAAGGGAACAAACTGTAATTCAATGTTTGGTACTGAGCTTTTAATAAAGCCAGTTGTGGCTGTCTTATTATACGCAAATTGATCTGTGACATTGTAGCTGGCGCGGTCACATGGAGACATGATCCTAATTTATATTGCTAAATTAGCTGGCATGGTCTGAGTACGATGACCAGGTCCTAGCATATATGCATATGTTGTAGTGACATGGTCAATAGATACTAGAAGTCAAGGTATTTTTTAGCAATAATATATACGATACTTTTATCGGATGTTTATGTTTTATACAATTTCAGCAGCTTTTAATGTTGGAATACGGAATTATGTCGGTAATTATACAGATGACGGAGAGATTTCTTCCCTGAAGAGAAAATTGCCTGAGTATTGTCTGGACTCTCGTGCAGTAAACACGAAGACGGTGTACCAGAATGCATTCATTACTTTCTGTAAGTGGTCAAAATTGCATAAACTTTCTTCTTTACCAGCATCAGATATTCCTGTTTCAATTTATTTAATATATGTGGCTGAAACTGCAAAATCAGGCAGTAAAATAGATCAAATAATTTATAGCATCAGTTGGGCACATAAGCTTGCTGGGTTTAAGAACCCTTATCAATCTGATTTTGTTAACTTTGTACGTGAGGGAGCTCACATGAAGATATGTCACATTATCACTAAAATGGAACCAATCACACCAGATATTTCGAACAAAATTGTTTGTACATATGGTAATATACATTATAATTTGAAATATCAAAGAATAGCTTCTATGTGTTTACTATGTTATTCTGTTTTTTTACGATTTTCAGAATTAGCTACTTACATTAAATTATTTTTGGCTAAAAGTAAGACTGATATCTACAGGGAAGGGAGAGATGTACATGTCCTGTTAACAAATGGAATCGGTACCTCAATATAGCTAGTATTGAAAACACATCACACAAATTTATATTCAGTCCTTTATATTTGTCTAAATCTGTAAATGTGTACAAATTACGAAAGTCTTGTCAACTTTCATATACAAGGTCTAGAGAAATGTTATTGTCCGCTCTTGGGGGCATAGGAATAGACAAGAAAAATAAAATGGACTGCATAGTCTTAGGTCGGGCGGCGCCACAGCCGCAGCAGCCGAAGGTATAGATGATCGTCTATTCAAAAAACATGGACGTTGGAAGAGTGACAAGGCGAAAGACGGCAATGTTCAGGAATCTATTACGGACAGATTACTTGTTTTAAAAAGAATTGGATATATAAGTGCTTCCTATTAGCAATTGATCATTCAATTTAATTGTACAACTAATTTTTCCTGTTCTTTACATTGAGAGCTTTGCTGTACGCTCTCTGGCGAGCTGATCCTAGAAACAGGTGTTGAGTTTTATTCTATAAATTATTTATGTTCGTCTGAGTTCACCATATTATAACATAAACGTTTAATAAAAGTTACCATCGTATGTTTATAGTAGGATTTAAACACGTGCTTTTGTTTATGTCAAGCACGTGTATTTGTTTATATATTTTCACATGTGTTGTTTGTATACGGTTAATAGGGGTTCATTCATTGGTATTAAATATAGGTGCATAGGTGAAAGTTTGTTCATGTCTAGCCCGTGCTAGAGCGGGAAAGAGAAAAAAAAAGTTTAGGCGGTAAACGTATTGCGGGGTTCGCATTCAGTACATCAAAGTCGTCTCGATAGCCCCACCCACCCACCCTAAATATATGTATAATAATAAAATCACACACAAACACTCACGTGATGAAAATTTTATGTATTATTTTGTTTTGTTTTATGTTTTTAGTTTTTTGTAATTAACTGTTATTAAAAGCTCATTTATAGCAATGTATGTTAGATAACATTTACTTACACACAGTCTAGGAACCTGTACGCCTGTAATGTCCTATTGACGTGCTCTTCTGTAAACTGCATTACGGTTTCGGTGGAATTCTACATCTTACACTTTCACGGCAGGTAAGTTTTTCTATGTTTTCATCAAATTCTAATAACCTGTATTCCAAAAAACTTGACAGAATGCGTATGATTGATTGATGCAAGGACTGCATCTTTGCTTGTTTAATGTATTAGCCGTATAGCGTCATATTTACCATTTTAACAGGTTCTTTTGAACAAGGATAAAATCAAATTGTCCCGTTTGACCCTTTATCCTTGAATAATATTCCCGATACTTGTGTTGATAATGTCAATAGATATGAACACTGTTTATGCAAAATTACAGATATGAATACCTCAGCATTGCTGAATAAATAGACATTGTAAAATACAAATTTAGCACGTCAATCAGGGTACAGATAGTTTTCAAACGCGACGTCAAACAGACATACACAGCTACAGCAAACAGCCGACAACACATTCATTTTTTCAATTATTTTTTTAGTAGGAACAATTATGTTTTCTTTATCGCTTATTTGTAAAAAAGAATGCTTCTCACATCCAAAACTATCCATGCAAATACAGTCTAAATTGGAAGCCATTTAGGCATAACATTTTTACCTTTTCTGGTAGTAAAAACAAACGTTTGATACTCCATTCCGAATTTGTTCCGTTATTTTATCCAAAGAAACTTTAGCGTCCGTTAGAGTAATGAATCATGTACATTCTGTACCTTTTTTACACAGATACATTGTATCTGTCGATAATTAATTCCAAAAAACTTGACTGCCTTGAAGGCGTGGGCAGTCGATTTCTACCGAAACTGTAATGCAGTTTACAGAAGAACACGTCAATAAGAGATTGAAGGCGTACAGTTTCCTAGACTGTGTTACAGTTGCTTTTCTTTTGTATATTGGATTTTTGTTTGCATTGTATAACCTATGTTACCTGCAGCGGGCAAGACTGACATTTTGATTTTTATTGTAATAAAGTAGGGCTTTGCTGTACGCTGTCTGGCGAGCTGATCCTATAAACAAGCCTTGAGCTTTATTTTATCAATTATTTACGTTCGTCTGAGTTCACGAAATAGAACATAACTAGAATTGTCTAGTGAAAGGACATCATCTATATAGCGGACCGTGAAATTAAAGTATCGGGCTGGCTTCTTTTCGTTTTTCTTGAGAGGCCCTTGTATGAAGTCAGCCTCATACGAATAAAGGAACAAGTCGGCGAGAAGAGGAGTTTGTACATATACGTATGCCGACTGTCTGTTGAAAAATATATCTACCAAAGATAACAACTATGTTACCAATGTGGTCAATCAATAACTCGAGCATGTTGATGATATCCGTTTCAGATAGTGTTGGTAGAATCATAGTTGCTTTTACACAATAAGATCTGTCCCTTGCTAACAGAAGCTATCTACGTTATAAATTAGATGCAAAATGGAGAAGATTTAAGATGCGAACACTCATGTAAAGGTGTACTCGATACAGCATTATGTGATAAAGTTTGTCAGTGACTTGCATCAGGTCATCTTGTCTCTGGGTAACCCAGTTTCGTCTACCAATACAACTGTCCACCACGATATAACTGATCTATTGTAGAAAGTAGCATTAAACACCACAACCCCTTCTCCTAATTAATGAAAAATTAAATATATTAAAACTAAGTTAATTCAATCGTTCTTAGGCATAGGTGGTCTTAGTCGATTTAGCTTAGACTGTTTAGGTTCTTCTGTGTTTTTGCTTCCAAACAGTTGTTTTGACTTTCTCTATATGCGTATCCGATGTTGATTATTCCAGAAACGGTCATGCGCACTACATCAGGTATCGTATATGCATTTTTTATTACCATAGCATTTCAAACATACAAATTCACTTTACTTGCCTTAAGTGGTTTTTTTCAGAATATCAGAAAACTTAAATATTTTCTTGATAAAAATCTATTATTAAGTACTGAAACTCTAACCAACTACCGTGTTATTAATACCAGGTCAAAATCTTCTTGTTATATTAAAGGCGTCGTAACAAGGGTGAAAAAGATGTGGGTCTCCTTAATTGTATATTTTACTCTCTTCTCGTGGATTTGTGTAGATGAAAGTAAGTTTTATATCTGTCTTTTATTCTTTCAACTTTTCTTTTGTAGTTTTTTCTTTTTTTCTTTTTTATATTTACTTTTGTTTTACAACTTTGTTTTATGTTTTTTTTTCTGTTTTTTTTTTTATTTAATTTTGTTTTGTGTGTGTGTGTGTGTTTGTTTTTAGTTTTTTGTAATCGAATCAAATTTAAAAAAAAGGTACAATAATATTTTTATAGTAATTGTACGTGACCAATTATCTCGTATATATTGGTGTAATGTATGAAATGTCATACTACAAAACACAGAAATAGAAATTATACAACAGCTGTATATAATACCTGCCCTTTGTTGTGTATATTAAATAGTTTTTTGTTGACAGAACAAAGATCGTTATTGATGCATGTGATGCATGTATTACAACTGGTAGTTTTTAAAGAGACATACAATTCAAGCTAATACACAAAATGAAATAACATGATATATTTCAATGACATATTTTAAATCGTTAAAAAACGTTCACTTGCAAATATTTTGACCTTTAGGATACTTGATGAAGGTTATCCATAGACAAGAGTCCGCTGTGACCGTGATCGTATGATAGTTTGATTTAGAACTACATATGCAATCAGTACCTATCACCACTGATGTTGTGATTTCAAATTTCGATCAGGGCGAGGTGTATAACATTATGTGATAAAGTTTGTCAGTGACTTTCGACAGGTCGGTGGTTTTCTCGGGTTCTCCAGTTTCCTCCACCAATGAAACTGACCATCACGATATAGCTGAAATATTGTTGAAAGTGGCGTTAAGCACCATCAATTTCAAACACAATTTTAGAAACGGACAATGAGCACTAAAGTTGATATCTACATTTTATGGTTTTTTTTATAATCTAAAAATAATGTTTTCATGTTGTATCACTTATTTTCTACAAAGTGATATAGTAATATATGGGTTATAGTTAGGGCTATATTGTTGAACTCCACTTCCTACAATAGTGTAGCAATATCGTGGCGGTCAATTTTATTGGTGGAGCAAACTGAAGTACGTGGAAAAAAGCACTGACCTGTCGTAAATCACTGACAATCTTTATCACAAAATGTTGTATCGAGTAGAACTCATAATAACATCGATCTATTATTAATATCATTATTATCATAATTATATTCCTCTTAATACATGTATACGATTATTAAATATATTTACAACCATCTTTTTCATTAATCTATAGAATGACTTAATTTAAGTGAACGATTATGCTTAACATTAAAAAGTGTATAACTTGATAAGGGTGCAGAAAATGATGCTTTCGCTAAGAATGCTAACGATATACAATGGTTGTGAGTTGAAATCATAGCGAATTATTTGACTACCGCAATGTTGGAAATTAGTCACTCAACACGAGAGCGATTAGAAAATATGGAAGTGTGCGATTACAGTTAAATTAATTATATGGGCGATTATTGATCTATTTAAACTGTTTTATGATAGTTTGTATGATCCACTATTTCAAATTTGTCAAGTGAAAAAACCCCAAGTTGGCGATGTGGATTTTTACCCCCCGTAATGCACAATTAATATTATTATTTATTTAGAAATGTACAAACGTTTATATTAATTTAAAAAATAATTTGTTCAGAATAATAGAAAATAACAGGAATTAATAGATGTATGTTTACATGTTGCAAACCGGAACGTCGCAATCTTATCAGTGTCTATGGAGTGATTATTTAACTCCATTAAACATATCCCTTCCGTACTCTCCGGCTTTCTCCATTGTTAACCTTGCTAAGAATACAATGTCTGCAAAAATGATGTAAATGAATCAATCAATCAATCGATCAACCAATAAATTATATTGAACGAAATCACAACAAATATATGAAGACACGTGCTGGTAAATAAAACAATACTGAGTAGCACATATATTATAAACGTTAATTTATCCTGTTTAGGTCCTTGGGTTTCTTTGCTCCCACAACTATTAATTATTTGTCTTTCCAATCTTTCGATATTGAGCGTACCTGATGAAGGTTGTTCCAGAAACGTGTCATGCGCACACAATTTGATATCAACATTTGTATTTACTACGGTGGCATATACCGAGATATTTCAACAAGAGGAGACGGTTTGGCCCCATGAAACGAATTCACCCCCTCCACCTATTTATAAAGTGTGTATACCAATCTAGGCAACTAAGCACCATGAATGTGTGCAATATGAGACAGGTGCTACCTGTAGTGCCAGCGAAGCAAAATCCACATTATCTAATATTTAAATCATGTAAATCATTGGGATGCTTGAAATAACACATTTAAACAACGCAAATAGTAGTTTTGGGTTCTTTTCTTTATTAGTCTTGATTATTCTTCTTTGTTCTTCAATTCGACTTGCCTAGTTGATTGTTAAGCAAAGGAGATTTTTTGGACCGAGATATATCGGGGACGAATTTTTTGTAGGGCCGAGATAATCAGGGACGACCATTTTAGGGCCGATCGTTCTTTTGTGACTAGATCGTAAAATAGTCATTATTGATTTCTTTGCATCATTTCTCCATTTCATTATTATTCCATTTTCTTAATTAACGATTTTCGGGAAAGGGGACTTGAACATGACAATGAATAACAGAAAACGATAAGACGTGATCTCGCCGCCGCCATAGCGAGATTATCCGCCTCCATATTGTCTGTACGCGTGTCTCCAAGGATACAGGAAGTACTTCTTGTGAACAAAAGATTTTTAGGCCATCAGTATATATTTTTTCTCGATATCTCTAACATAAGTGCCATCTTCGCTGTCATATTAGAGGCATCGATTTGATTTTGCCTCTTTTTCTACGACATTTATCCCCTCGCCAATGAAGTTGCGAAGGGATAAAGTAACGCTACCGTCCGTCCTTCTGTCCTTCCTTCCGTCCGTCCGTCCTTCCGTAGCATCATTACGAACACTCTACAAACAACATCCTTCAGTGGATTTTCACCAAACTTAGTATAACAAAAATGTAGGTACTTAGTCCTTCAGAGAATCTGGAACCCTATTGATTTTCAAGGTCATAGGTCAAAGATCAAGGTCACCGGGTCAATTGTTTAGGCGAGGGGATGCGCCACGCTTTGCGCTGCCCTTGTTATCCCCTCGCCAACGAAGTTACGAAGGGATATAATAACGCTACCGTCTGTCCGTCCGTCCGTCCGTCCGCCAGTCCGTTATTCCGTAACATCCTTGTGAACACTCTAGAATCAACATCCTTTAATGGATTTTCACAACACTTAGTACATACTTAGTCCTTATGAGAATATGGGACTCTATTTATTTTCAAGGTCATAGGTCAAAGGTCAAGGTCACCGGGTCAATTTTTTAAGCCAGGGGATACGCCACGCTCAGCGTTGCCCTTATTATTTTTTATTTCAGCACTGTTCCGACAGCGTGGTATTTTTTTGTTTTCCATTATTTTATATACGAGCATTCACTGACTTTACTGTTGTACTGTCCATAGCTACGTTGTCATTCATTTGTGATGGCGTGTGAGTTGTTTGATTGTAAGCGCATATGACTAGATTGTTTTTATTATTTGTTAATATCTATATTGCCATTCGAGATCGATCCAATGATCAAAGAGAGAAGAACTGGGATCTCATATATTTGGTTAGTTACATATTTAGATCATTATGCATCTAATTGAAAGAAATCAACTATACGTGAATATAGAAATAAATGCCCGTTTAAACATATGTTACAATTGTCACATTCCTGAAAGTTGATTCATTTTCTTAATCCCTCAGGGTAATTTTATTTTTTCAGAACCATTCACAATGCAATATATAGAAGGAGATAGAGCCATGTTGACTTGTCCAGATGAATACAACGAAACCATACCAATAGCCACGGTTCTTGATAACTACAGCACGTGTAGTCATGGTGATAAATATGGCATCCAAAATTTGTGCGACTGTCATACATCTTGCAGTTTTGATGTTACCAATAGCAACGTCGGAAGTGCATGTGGGGATGATGGACAGGCGTCACTACAAGTTTCGTATAATTGTAAACGTAAGTTATAAATCATGCAAACATTAATTCATTAAAACTAACATGTATCACCCTTTAGCATAGGTAGATTAAGCCGATATTAGCCGGTTTGTTTTAGCTCCTTTTGTTTTCTTATTCACGGAGATTTCTAAATATTCTAGCATTCAAGACTTTGACTATGAGCGTACATGATGAAGGTTATTCTAGAGACGCCTCGTGTGCATCAAATTATATATCTACGTCGGTTTTGATGTCTTTACATTTTGCTTTCCAATAGTTTGGAGTCAAGAGAGAAGAGTTTGAAGATACCAACGGGGTAATCCGAAGCCGTAAATTGAGAAAGGACAGACAATGCAATGGCCAAATGAACAAACAGCGGTCTACAAAGCATTACAAAGAAAATTAAAGGCGAAAAACACGAACCACACTAAATCGGGGGTGATGGTGAACTCAGGTAGCACCATTACAGAGGATAACGACAGATATGTCTACATGGTGTACTAAGCTAATATAAGTATACTTGAAGTGGATCAGACGCTGTTCCTTTTAAAGAAGAATTTGAAAGCAGACTTACTGGCGTATTTTGTCATGTCAACCGCATGTGGCGGTGTAAAGCTTAGCGCACTCTCTGCCAGTACAGTATATCGTGGTTTCGATGCCCTTTCGGATCAAATCAAAGATTATAAAATTGGCGTTTGCACGCACCATTAAGACGAAAGAGCAATGATTGGTTGACTGAGAATCCGGATAGCGTGTCTGGGTACAGCGGAACATGTCGATTCACACACTTTTGTTTCAATCAGCTGGGACTATTCAAATCCAACTAAGTCTAGTACAAAGCAAACATCATGAGCTTCTCAGTGAATTCAACTTGATCTCGCCATAACATAACTGAATAATTGCTTACTTGGCAACAACAATCACACTTTTACAGGAAATGGAGGCTGGTCAGACTGGATTATGAAATCAATTTGCAGTGTTACTTGCAGTGGCGGAATACAATCGTATACAAGAAGTTGCACAAATTCATCACCAAATGAAATCGGGACGTCTTGTGTTGGAGAGTCGAACTATGAGGAAGTTTGTAATGAAATCAATTGTTTTTGTAAGTTATAAATTAATGAAAATATAAGAGTTTTCAATACGACCCATGTATTCATGTTCTCTTCTTCAAATTCTTTTTGTACATTTATGTTTATATTACTTTAGATAACGCTAAAATAGAAATAAAAATAGTTTGCTTATAAGTTTTAACAGAATTATCCCTTACGCGATCGCAGAACATGATAGCTAAAACTAACCCAAAGTTACACCCTCTCGTGAAATATCCATGTATATAGTACTCATTTCATATCTTCAGTGGAGCAGAAACTTCTTTACACTTCCGGAGCACCTGACTTCACCCCCGGTTTTAGTCGGGTTCCTGTTGGTCGATCTTTAGTTTTATGTGTAATGCTTTGTAGATAGTTGTTTGTTCTTTTGTCCTTTGTTTCTTTTGAACATTGTTTTTTCTGTTCTTCTTCAATTTCCGAATTCTGATAGCCCCTTTTATATCTTCAAATCCATCTTCAAAATTTTCTTTTGATTCTACATTCATTCTATTCTTGTGCCTATAGGAAAGATTTACTATCAACTTTATTTCATTAATCTATTTCTCATTCAAATGTAGACATCATTGTCTCCCCTGCATACAGGTTGTTTCTGTCACAACAAATATGCTGTTCTGACAAAGATTCTAAAAGCCTGTAATTTGGAAAAGGGCTTATAATTTGCCTGTTAAATCACTCAACCAAAATTGCAAGAAATATTGCAATCGCAATTATGAACTTTGTGATCTACCCGTATCTCAGATGATTATATGCTTGCCTCCAACAGCCCGGGTTCACTAGATCATAATCTAACCCGCTGTACAAATGGAATGACCAAAATCATAACAGCATATTATTGTCATTTTTCATTTATCTAGTAAGTGTTTTCTGTTTTTCATAGATGAGGATGATGCATGTTTGAATACTCAACTGAATTTGACTTTTTCAGGTGGATACATAAAAGTACATAGTGCCACATGGAAAACGGCTACAAAATGTGGGAGACCATTTACAACTTTTGAATCCCATAATGTTGTAATGCATATGCAGAATAAATGTAACAACAAAGCTGCGTGCGTTTTTACTGTCGACTATTCAAGCTTTGGCGTATCATGTAGCGGAACTTGTTCACAGTTGAATTATGATTATACATGTGTCAGTAAGCCATTTGTTCTTCTTCACTATTTTAATAAGGCAACAGTAGCTATAATAGGTCAAACAAACAATCGCGGAATATACACATCATGCAAAGCTGCAACAGTATGCATGACATGAAATATAAATATGATTGTGCAGATCAATCAAACACTAGTACAAAACTGTTATACACCAATCTCCTATGAACACAGAAGCTAAAATACAGATAATAAGACTCCATCACTAAGATTAAATGCATACGTCAAACCACATCACAGGTCCATGTGCGAATCGGATGGGCAAATAAGAATGGACAATCCAGAGACACAGGTAACATTAGGCTTAACACGCATGACGAAGACAAATAAAACACAAAACACAACACAACACAGAAAACTAATCAGATGAGCAACACGGATCCCACCAACAAAAACCCCAGACGAATCGCTGAGAAACGTTTCAATACGACAAGTGTATACATTGACCTTCAGAAGAAATGTTTTACAAACATAAACTTCAGATGAAACAGATAGGAACTTAAGCATCAGAGGAAACGTTAAAAAAAACCTACACATCAGACTATGCGCTAAAAATAATTCAAACAAAACGCTTAAAACTTAATTATCAGACGATACGCTTAGAAAAAACAAACTTCAGACAAAACGTTTAAAATTTAGATATCAGAAGATATGCTTAGAAAAATAAACTTCAAAAGAAACGCTCCGAAACATCAACTACAGATGACATGTTTAGAAACTGCACTTCATCAGAAACGTTTACAAAAGTAAAATTTCAGAGAATCATTGATAATGCTATAGTGTTGTTTATGTTGTAGAAGCTCCTTGGTACAGTTGGGAACCATGGAGCAACTACTCAGGCTCCTGTGTAACAGGCATACAGACAAGGACACGCACGTGTAATAGCGGATTCGTAACAGTCGAATATGACGGACCAAAAACCGAAACAAGAGATTGTTATTGTGCGTGTTAATTACTACATTTGTGATTGCTTAATAAAAGAAATATAAGAAAATATGAAGATATCAATAACGTAGCTGAAGATGGAAAGACATATAAAACAATGGCAAAGCCTGATTCTACTACAATGAAGATAAAGTTATATAACATGGATAGTTCAATCTTATCGTGATTCGTCTGCTTTATTGTTGGTATAAACCAGAGAAATTCATATACCTTCTTCAATTCGCTGACAAACGTTATCATACACAGTGGCATCGAGTACAATTATGGACGGTAATCGACTTGATAACATTACTTGTAACTAAACGTTAGAAAAAAGTGAAGGGGAAATCAAACATCAATAATCCATAGACAAAGAAATATTGGGACAAGACACAGCAGGGAGACAAACAAAGCAAAATAAAAACACAGAAAACTAGAAAGATGAGTAACACGTGCCCCACCAAAAACAGGGGTGGCTAGGGTGCCCGTGAAGGGTACGCAGTTCCTGCTTCCTATGAGACACCCGCTGTGTAACTCATATATACCGTCAAGTCCAGTAAACGTCTTGGCAGTGATAGAGGAAAGAAACAAATCTACCTCAAAATTAAAGGATCCATTGTCATTTGAGATATTGATATATCGAAACGGTGAACCAGATCGTGAAATATTGCCATTGGAGAAATGAATGTTTCTTAGCGGTCGACCAGTTTATGATGACGACCGTGGAATAGCATTGATTACCCCTGAAGATGTGACCTTGATAATAAGGCGATACTTTAAATATAATATTTTTAAAAAGAAGCAATTTACATTATAATAAAATTGGTTTTTTTCCAGTGAGAAAGTTTGTATTCATAATCAAATGTTAAGCCTTTTTAATACGTCTGCAAATTTAATCCAACAGTGTTCTGATAAATCTGTGTTCACCCTCCAGCGATTTGATCTAACACTAATGATACCAATCGATTAGCATTATGTCCAGGACCCTAGACCACTCAGCCACATTCCTTATGTACATGTGTATCTATATTTGTACATATTTGACGTGTTATTTACGTTCTAATATTTTGTTCTAGATTGTGGTGATCAGAAGTTTTATAATAGATAAAATGCATCTTTACAACTAAACACAGATTCATCCAATGGTATGTAACTAGCATTGCTACAGTGGCCATACTATTGTACTTTCTATGTTTATTTTGTCATTCATTTTATCTTTTTTAATGGAAGCGAGTCGTTGCATGTTTTTTTATACTTTGAGTGTATATGTATTGCTGATGGAGATCCACTTGCCACGAACAGTATATTTCAGTCAGCAAGCACTATAAAAAATATCTAAAAGTGTTGTTCTAGTTTAAAGTGGACACAATTATTATCATCTTATCGAATGTAACT
>MJUT01005988.1:172006-183381 GCA_002080005.1 Gigantidas platifrons
CATGATTTCATTACAATTCAGATAACTGTATTGTATTTGAAAATTTCACAGCTTCAAATGTCGATTTAATGGTGTAATTTTCAAGGTATCAATTCCACGATTGAAATAGCATGAGATTTTTTTTTAAGAATTTTGGCTGATTGTCGCTTAGATCATCTTGTCAATAGTGTGGTAATACACATCCTATACACATTATTACATAAAAATGGAGATAACTGAACAGTTATCTCCTAAGCGTTAAATTTTATTGAAAGGAACAAATGGACTTCCATTTTTTTACTATGAGGTGCCTGATACATGTTATTTCAGAACCGCGTTGTAGTTTCTCGTTTTTTATGAATAGAGAGAATAGAGACATTAATTACGACATGTGGTTTTCACATGAATGATTTTGATATAAGTGAACCTGAAAACCATGTAATCATATCCACCTGAAATGCAGGTAATAAAATGAAAAATAAGTTCCAAAGAACAGATCAAAACTCCAATAGAAAAATCATAGAAAATTGCAAATAGATACCCTCAACACACATATAAATGACTGCTTACTTTCCTGACTTGGTACAAGCACTTCAATAAAAAGTTTTATGAAATAGAACTTCTCCTATTGGTGAAATGATGCGGCTGTGCAAGTTTTATCCAAATATTAGTAAAATTCCAATCCTGACAAATAACCAGGAGGCTGGAGTCTTAAACATTATCCATAATATCTTCAGATAAGCTATGCTTACTTTGGTGTACATAGGTTTTGTCTACAGACGTTGCATTCATCAATAGTTTGATTGATCTTCTCCTCACATCCCGCTATGGTGGCCAACTGGGCTTCTACTATTTCGTCTATTTTAGCAACAATTTGAACCAACATTTCTTTCCTGGCCTCAGTACCAATATCTGTTTAGTAACAAAACAAAAATATTTCATACCAATGAATTTGTAACATTTTAAAGAGTGAGTGATTGTGGCTTAACTCAATTGTTCAGATATATCATAGCGAGAACAAACCACATTTCGATGAGATGAGTTCGAGTCATACGAGTTTACCAAAGTTCAACTGTTCAACCCGCGATTAACATGTTCAGGAGGAAATGGTATAATGAAATAATTTAAATGATTCGATGAACATCTGAGACATTCATAGACTTTCAGTCATACGAGTTCGAGTTACTGAAATTCGAAAGTGAATATCCACAGAGTTCAAGCTGCTGACGTTCGACGGTAAAATGAAATTAATCAGAAATATAATGTCATAAGTTATCTAAAATGCTTATTATTACCATTTATCAGATATCAGAAATAACGCCAACTTACCGGTAGTGACATCAGAACGTAAAGGGTGGACTGGATCATTCCGTACCACAACAACAACAATAAACAAAACAGCCAGGTAAACAATGTACAGCATCTTCCTAAGTAGTAATGTAACAACTTACCGATAGTGACGTCAGAACGCAAAGGGCGGATTGGATCGTTCCGTACCACACCAAACACTATAGACAACACAGCCAGGTACGCAATGTACATCATCTTCCTAAGGAGTAATGTAACAACTTACCTGTATTGACTTCAGAACGTAAAGGGTGGACTGGATCGTTCCGTACCACACCAACCACAATAGACAAGACAGTGAGGTAAGCAATACACGTCATCTTCCTGAGGAGTAATGTAACAACTTACCTGTAGTTAAGTCAGAACGTAAAGGGTGGACTGGATCGTTCAGTACCATACCGACCGCAATAGACAACACAGCCAGCTAAACAATATACATCATCTTCCTAAGTAGTAATGTAACAACTTACCGGTAGTGACGTCAAAGCGTAAAGGGTGGACTGGATCGTTCCGTACTACACCAACCACAATAGACAAGACAGTGAGGTAAACGATACATATCATGTATTTTCAGTCGTATTTTTAATAGTAGAGATTTATTTAATATTCAAAAAACCATCCCTTTTTGATCGAATATTTCTAGGGTAAGGAGATTTTAAAGCATCGTCGCATGTTTTCTATTGCTTAAGGCATTGCAAAATGTTGACAAATGTTTACAAATTGTGACAAAATATATACTGATGGCACCAGAATTATTTCAACAAAAACAAATAAATTAATGATGTTTCCTACGCACAGAAAAATTGAATATTTAAGCATACTTACTATTCAGATAATTGTTCATATTTAGTCATATATTTGAAATCAGTTTTGCTTTAGGTTATTGTTAGCCAATTTTCAAATCGTGTCATTATATATTGTTTAGCTTGCTTTATTATTTAAGTTGTTTGGGTGTGACATCACCCACCTAAATGTGTTCAGAACCTATCGGTAAACATGGTTGGATATTTAATTCGAAAATTAAATCTGCAGATAAATAAAAGAAATAAAGTAAATTATCAAGATTAACGACAATCTCCCCCATGTGTGGCTATCCTGTTCAGACCATTTTGACTACTTGCCCGATAATGGTTATTCCATAAACGCATTGTGCACACTTTACTATCACATGTCGACCTCTTATACGCATTGTGCACACTAATTTAAACACCTTTGTGTTTTACTCCTATCACTAGTTCGATACATCTACTGGTGGATTATTAGTCCTTCGAGGGTTTCATTCCCCCCCCCCAGTTATCAGTTGGCCGACACTAACATGATTTGCTTAAAAGAATATTTATTATTGAAATTCACAGGCCTTAAATAATGTAATTATTATCAAAACCTATGTTCTCCTCCCTCATGAATTGGTGATCTCTTGTCTATCCTGTTTAGGCTCTTTGGTTTAATTACTCTCAAAGACATTTAAATTCTTTGGTTTTCTAATGACCTTGTGTGTACCTGATGCCGGCTGCTCCAGATACGCGTCGTGTGCACTATTTTAGATATCTTCGGTTTTTTTATTATCCGTAACCTCTTTGTTTATAACAATGTTAGGGATTGTTTTGTGAAATAAATGCGTATAATTTCAGAATAAAATTATACAATATGATCAATTATATTCGATTCCATGCTATTCCAGAAGGGTGGTTCGTGCTATAATAATAATAATAATATTTATTCAATAAAATATCAACATTTCTATAAAACATACATAATTACACAATACATATAGATTCATGTTAAGACAAATAAAATGTATATGCAATTCTGAGAGTTGAACAATGTATAGTTGACATTTTATCAGGGATAACCCATAAAGCTCTAAAGCTTGTTTCCAATGGGGTCCCTTCATGTAAACCATTTGTAGTTTCGACACACAAAAATTATACCTCATAACTATTAATCTGACAATAAATATGATAAACTTCATATTAATGTAATATATTTTAAAACTATTCTAATAATATAAAAATGACTCAGATGAAGCAGCACTAAAGTTTTCGGTCAAATACTCTTTGACACTAATTTTAAATCTATTAAAATTTTTAATACTTTTAATATTATTTGGTAATATATTCCAGTTTTGTATACCATTATAATAAAAAGTGTCTTTTTGTTGACTCTTTACTGGTGGAACCCAGAAGTTATATTCACTATTCCTTGTGAAATGATTATGACAATGTCGTACCTTTGTAAAGTTTTGATACATATAACTAGGACATTTATGGCTATTGTTTGCTTATATTGACGATCGTGACTGTTTAGCATGCTCAACAGACACATAAACAAAATATAGTAAGAAATCAGCAAATACACCATTGCAAGTAAGAATGAGTTTGAAGGTACCAAAAGAGTAATCAGAAGCATTTAATTGAAGTACAATGGTTTAAAAGAAACAGAACGAAAAAACAAATAACAATCAAAACACTCCACGGTACAATAAAGACGGAACAACATAAATGCACTCAATGTGCCCTTTATGAGCAGTTGCCCTTCATATACAGTTTAAAATTATATACACTATCATATAGATAGGTGTGAATTATGGGGATATATCCGTGAAATCAATTCCGATATCTCACATGTGAAATATCAGTTTTCCCGCCGGAACTACTTTTACACAACTATAAGTGTGGTGGTTACGTGGTAATGTTGCATAGAGTACATCTTCTCCTGAGCGGGATTCGAGAACTCACAATAACATATATTGTTGTTGTTATTTTTGTTATTGATATTATTATTAATATATTCGTCTTAATACATATATACAATTACTAAGAGGACCCGGGTGGTTCAGTGATTTAGGTAGTTGGATTACATAGCAACTCATACAAGCCTATAACCAATGCGGCGTGGGTTCGCGCCGGGCTTTGTAAATTACAAAAAAGGATGCACTCGACTCGTAGTCACAAGTGATAAAGTTTACCTTGCCCATGGTCGGTGATTCTCTCCGGGTACTCCGGCTTCTTCTACCACTAAAATTGGTCGCCATGATATAGATGAAATATTGCTGAAAGTGCCGTTAAACACCAAATCGATTGCTAAATATGTCTACAACGATCGTATTTAATTACTCTATGGGCTTACTTATTATAGTTTGGCTATTCTGTGTAGGCCCTTTGGTTTTATTGCTCCCAAAACTTTAAATTATTTGGCTTTCCAATCTTTCGATTTTGAGCATACTTGATGAAGGTTATTCCAGAAACGCGTCGTGCGCACTATATTAGATATCTACGTTTTCATTATTTAAGTGAACAATTTGTCATTAAAAGGTAGGTAACTTTCAGTGGCTGCAGACAACGATACTTTTAATGCATACAGTTAAAGAATTCAATGCCCTATTTATGTTTGTATTGCTGTATAAAGGAGTGGGATCCATTCTATCTCAACCGCATTGGTGGTGTAATGGTTAGTGTGCTTGCCTCGAGTGCGGTAGTTCGTGGGTTCGAGCCGCGATCGATTCAAACCAAAGACTATAAATTTGATATTTGATGCTTCTCAGTGGGTAAAGAGCAATAAGGAGTAAAAGCAAACACTCGGAATCAGAATAATGGTTCCAACTTGAGCGACATGTCTACTGACTAGCAATCTGTTGTTTATTGGAGCTAGCACTGTAAAAAATTAAACTAAGCGTATTGGTATGTTACAAACTGTACATCATCAACATCTAATCGAACGTCAATAACATTCAGTGGGCGCAAACAAATATATTTTTAATGCGCATACTTAATTGAATTATTTATTTATATTTGTGTTCCTGTAAAATGGAAGTGGGATCTATTCTATCTCTGAGGGAACAAACCGGATATCAAATGGATCTAGTTTTTTTTTTCCCGTGTGCGGTACACACCCATGAAAAGGGGGTTGGCAGGATATATCGTTTAATAGTCAAATTGAATACACACATCAGAAGTTGAGCCGCATCGATGAGGTAAAGGTTAGCGTATTCGCCCTAAGTGCGGTAGATCATGGGTTCGAAACCTTATTAATAATTTGTAGCGGCCTCTCTTTGTCGAAATCTACATTAGAGGTCTTTAGTGTACAGGAAGCGCGGTACTCTGCACGTTATTCAATATAGTCCACAGTCAGGCTTTCCCTATTATAACGTGATAACATCCCAACCCCAATATGAAGGGCTAATCCTATCCGTCACACGGGGACGCGCTGAGCAGCTCTATGGGTTTGAGTATATTGGCATGTCTGATATATACAGACATTGTATTTTACCCAGATAATAACATTTCGAAGAGTAAATTATAAATGCAACATTATACATTGATTTTGTTTCCTTCTTATTTCTGAATTTAGAAAGTTTGGAGGAGCGTATCGTGTGATTGTTAACACCACGGAAGTTATATTGAATACAAAGACGACAGTGTAACGTTTTTATAATTAATCTTGTTTTGAATAAGGCAATGTGTCTCTTATGAAGTACTATCGACAGTTTGTGAAAACATAAGTTCCGTTTTAGTGATTATTTTGTCTCAAGCTCTTCAGAATCCACAAATAAGAAACAATAAAATAAACAGAAGAACATGACGAGTGTCTCTAGTGAAGCATGAACTGCTTACTCTTCCAGAGCATTATAGATGACCCCTCTCTTCGAATAAGGTTAGAACTGCCCAATCGTTTGTTTTCAATGTAATGCATAGGGATCATTGTTTGTCTTTTTGTCCCCGTTCTATGTCTTTAGAATTATCTGTTTTTGTACTCTGCTTTTTATCCACAAATAAACAAGACAGGTATCAACAAAACTGGAAAGGTGTCGACCTTTCCGTAAGCACGAATAACGTCCAGGGTCTGACCACTTAACTATTAGGAGGTATGTTTTTCCCAGTCATTTATTTTTTTGACATACAATAGCAGTAATTTTATTCTCAAATTTTATCGAAATTTCTACTGCAGGGTTATATTATGAAGTTGTGTTTTGCATCTTTCAGGCTAATTATTTTGTTCTTTAATATTTGGCAGCATAAATTAGAAAACAGAGTATATATCTTCTGGTTTCTCCGTTTTTGATTGACCCTACGGTATTCTCTAACGTTTATTAATAGCCTAACAACCCTACTAAAATGGTCGTTCCCTATAGCTAATATACAACTCACGGTCCTGAAGTAAAGATATAACAACTGTAACTGGTGACTTATGAACAAATACTTGAATTTAATCGTTAATTAGTGGACTTATAATAATACAAAAATAACATTCTATATAGCATATTTTGCTGCTTACAAACCGATTTAAAAATTAAAAAAAATGTCAATACACGAAAGAGATCATTTATCTCCATGCCCCGTTTGATATGCATTGCCTTCAGATATCTTTGGTTGTGCTGCAGCAAGTCTTACTTTCATTTTAGCTAAATCCACATCCACATATCCACTGTTATTATATAGATAGGTGTGAATTATGGAGATTTATCCGTGAAATAAATTCCGATATTTCACATGTGAAATATCAGTTTTTTCCCGCCAGAACTACTTTTAGACAACTATAAGTGTAGTGGTTACGTCCCTTGTTGTGTTACGGTGAATACACACATGATTGTAAACTGAAACAATTAAACAAATGAAAAAGTTTTAGTACTTTTATAAATTATTTTAATTGAATCATTTTATTGATACATTAAAATCAAACACTTGCTTATTCTAAATCGAATCATTTCACTGGCATAACACACAAGATTGAAATATAAACAAACAACGGAAATGTTAAAAGTGCATTGTAGATTGTCAGTTTCCTAATTCCTTTCACCACCCCTTTTCAATGAAAAATCGTCTGCGTTGAACAATCTTAAAATAAAAAAAAACAAAACAAAATGTCTGATCATTTTGACGCTTATACGGCAGCTGTAGTCTCAAAATTTTTAGAAGAAAATTATTTTGAATTTGGAAAATGTGGAAATGCCAGAATTTAATATTCTAGATGTCCAAACAAATGTTCCAAATTCCAATGGCAATACAAATGAAAATGTATATCAAACTAAAGCCCAGTCGGGTAGATTTCAAAACGTTTCATTTGAGGACATTGATTCATTCGTTAGTTCGAATTTTGTTACACATGAATTGCACACGACTCGGACAATAATAACACATCGTGCCTGGTTCAGATAAATCGGACTGACATTAGTCGCAATTGCAATGAATTTTTCCACAACAACTTTACAAATCCGCCCATATTCAAATAAAATTCAGAAACTCGTCCTTCATTTAAATTTCCAATTTTTTTCATCGCAGCGACAGCACTTGACTTGTGCAGCCATATTGATTACACACTATCATTGCTCGTAGATTTATACGCGTGGAATGAAATATACAAATTAAATAAAATAATATAAATGAAATTTTGGAAGTCTATATAATAAACAGTATAACTAATCATAGATTTTGAATATCAAAATAAGACCACTCGTGACCGAATACGCATTAAGGATTAAACTCGTGGACGGAACAAGTTCCGCCCACTCGTTTAAATCCTTATGCGTACTTCTGTCTCTCGTTGTCTTATTTTGATATTCAAAATCTACGATTAGTTATACTATATTTATCATGCGGTGTCGCGTCAAATCCTTTTGCTATGGAATATCGATTCGGAGTGGCGCCATCACTGCTGCCATCTATTGCAGTGCTTTCTCATTTGCCATGTTTTCATCGTTATATTTGTTAGGCATGGCCAGTGAAATTTATCATTATTTAAAATAGATTTATATATTCAGATAGAGCTTGATAAAAGTTGCATGGAACACTTTAGTTTTTGAAAATATCTCTATGGGTTCAAAAGTTACGGCCAATTACAGGTGCGAATTTCTTAGAAATTTTTAGATACGAAATTGATATTTTTCATGAAACATAGAAACTGGCCAATCAGAATGGTCTGATTCTATAAAATAAGTGACGATATAATGCAGATGTTTTGCTTAATCATGGTTTGCTATATATAGTCAAAGAATAAACCACAAAAAGTCATTTTGTGGTAACCATTTCCATTTACTGAAAGGACAAACGTATCGTTTTGGGCAAAATTGTACATGGAAAAAAACGAAAAACAATTGAAAAGTCTGTTTTCTCAATTTTTAAAAACAAATAAATTGACAAGGAATGGGTTTTAGTTGTTGTTTTTGCTATGATGTATAAGCATATGAAGAGTTGTTTGAGTTTTGACACAAATTTTAATAAACATTATGAACAGTTTGTGCTGCCATGGCAACACATATGGCCACCGAGGCCATTTTTGACAAAATTATGATATTTTGGTGCTTTTTTGAAGCAAATAAATTGACCAAAAATGAGTCTTAATTGTTGTTTTTGTTATAATGTATAAGCATGTACAGAGTTGATAGAGTTTTGACACAAAAATAAATAAGCATGATTTACAATTTGTGTTGCCATGACAACAAATATATGGCCGCTAAGGCCATTTTGAACCAAATTACGATTTGTTTTGGTGATTTGTAAATGCAAATAGACAAGTATTGCTTCGATTCTCTATGATTATTTAACTTTGATGCTGAAGTATGAATAAGTTTGTGTATGCATTTTATTCACCTGTACAATTTGCTTGTGCTACCATGGTAAAAAAAATGGCCGCCAAGGTACTTTTGCATTCAATATGATCTTTTGTTAATTTTTGAATAAAAATCAAACAAACCACTCTGACATTATTGTTTAAGTTAAAAAAGCTTTGATATTGAAAAGAATATTGACAAGCTGCGGGTTATCCATGCTGAAAATCGTAACGTCGTCACAGTTGTTTACATAGTTGTCAATGGCGGCGCTGATTCAGATTTGCTGCGGTATGACGTATTTTCAAAAAAAGGGCGCTGCGGAGCTTTATTTTCGAAAACGGAAATCTTGCATTTAAATGAAAGTTGAAGTTCTCCGCTTTACACTGATATGTTTTTCAAAAGAATTGATTCACGGGTACCGCTTAAAAATCGCAAATAACAAAATAAAACTAACAGGAGCACCGCCCACGGGTGCTGGACGCTCGACTTGTTCGTATCTGATATTAACCTGCAAGCAATTTACAAAGCTATACATATTTCTAGCAAGATTGATAAATATAATCAGAAGGAGGTTGTATGTTGCGAGTGGGAGGTTACCCTTCTGTATTGTGTTCCCGCTTTTAATAGTGAACATGTATGTTGGGTTACATTTTAATGCCTATCATAGTTTGTATTGAGAAAATTGTATTTTTTAGAAAATAAATGCAAGCAAAAAAGGGAAATAACTCAAATAAAATGATGGATAGAGTTGTCTTCTCTTGTCAACAGAACGGGGTCAACACTTTCTATTGGTGTATTGAGTTTCAAGTTAAGAGCTTTGATAGTTATTGAGAAATTTTAATTATACTAAAACAATATCCCAAATTTATATGTACTATGCCGAAACAAGGGCAGATAACTCTTGATATACAAATCACAGGATCGCCTGCCTTTTTGTAATGGATTCCCCATTTGATGGTGAACAGGTATGTCAAGTTTCATTTCACTGCCTATCATAATTATTGAGGAAATGATTTTTTTAAAGAAATTATAAGTCAAAAAGGGGAATAACTCAAATAAAATGCTTGATGGATTTGTCTTCTCTTTTCAACAGATTGGGGTCAACACTTTCTACAAGTGTATTGAGTTTCAAGTTAATAGCTTTGATAATTATTGAGATATTTTAATTATACTAAAAGAATATCCCAAATTTCTATGTACAATGTCGAAACAAGGGCATATATCTCTGCATATACAGGGTCATCTGCCTTGTTGTAATTGGTTCCTCTTCTGATAGTGAACTAAACAGAGTCCGGTAGAGTCTGGTGAAGCCGGTAGAGTCCGGAGGCAAAATATTAGTTTATTGAGGTATATCTAATTTATAAGATAAACAAATTTAATAAAAGAGATATAATATTTTTGTGAATTCACGGAAATTCATTTCATCGTCCGGATTTGTTCCGGTTCACGTGCTGTATTCTACTTTTAGTTTTCAAGCGAGAAGCTGCCATTGCGAAAAATTTAAAGTGTCCAAAACCCCTCCAACCTCCCCTTACTCCTTCCAACAATTTCTGCTGCTGTATTACAATTTGTTCAGGCTAATCTAGACCATACGAGGACAAATGAGAGTTTGGAACGGTCTACAGCAAGTACAGGAACCCAGTCGAATACGTGGAGGACTGAATTTATACTATATTCAAAAGGATGTTATTGATACTTTAGAGATATGTGCGGTAATAGATAATATAGACAATTAATTCAAGCGATTATCTTACTACAGTGGTTAATTTTATTTTGTATAAACGACTAGTATCCCGTGTTCCTGTGAGACTGACTTTATGTTTACTCTGATATTTCTTTGTTTATTATTGTCAATTTGTACATAGTTTTTTTTTCTTTCTTACTTTTTACATTAAATTCTTAAGTCACAGTTGGTTTGGCGGGATCTGGCAAGATAAGGGGCACGATCCTTTCCTTAATTGTACGTCGGGTCATATTATGTTGTGACTGTCCTGCGCTTTACCGCAGGAAGTTGGTTTAGACATCTCATGTCAACCATGAGTGGCCGGTTCTATTCTGATCACCAGTTTGAATTTGACCTGTGGGCTTAGATGTTTTTAAATTCAATTAAATAATTGTTTCACTCCCATAAAATGTTGCAACCATGGGGTGATGTGAATATGGGTCGGCGTATTTGGAATTCGTGTCTCCCGTTCTCTCGAGATCTAGTGTAGATTTAACCTTGAGGAATGTGAGCATCCTTTGCCTACCAATGGTGCACAGACTTGTCCATATTCAGTTTTCGGCATTCTGTTCCATATCTTGCCAAATCTCTACTTTTCAGTGAACTGTGGCCGTTATTTTCCACTTAATACAATTGTTTGTCTTATTTAATCCTTATAGAATATTTGATTAAATGTATATTAGATGATGTATTCCTGTGGTATTGGTTGTTTTTGATTTATTTCTTATAACTTCCAACAAAATAAATAATAAATAATAGGTTTTTATTGAAATATACAAG
>MJUT01005988.1:184857-199846 GCA_002080005.1 Gigantidas platifrons
ATACAATAGCGGCCAAGTAGTAAAATAGTTGTTATGTTATCAGGAAAATCTTTTAGTATCTAGTAAATATTCTTGGACATATGTAATTATTTTTAAATTATCTTCATCATTTGATTCAGGGTTACCATTAAGCAGGACATCAAGATCAAGATTTTCATATTTCTTTAATTTTCGAAAGAGATCATATCTCTGTCTTATATATAAGGGGCACACATAAAAGTAATGAAAGTTATCTTCAATTTGATCTCCACAAGCACATCTGGAGCTATCAGACAAGTGGCTAATGACAAGATGGTGGTTTAAATCACTTGACTCATTCCGAAGTTGACAGTGTATAAACTTATATTTTCTGATACCAGCTGAAAAGAAAGCCGGATAAGGATGAATATCGTCATTCAACTTTCTTTTAAAACCTGTGAAACTTACTATATTTTTTATATCATCATCAAGTGAATTCCATTTATCAATAGTATTAGGAATATAGCTATTTTTATAACATGTAGTACGACACCAAGGGGTTGTCAATGCCCTCTGATTTCGTAAATTGTATTCAGTGTTATGATTTGTATATGATAGGATATCTGCAGCAATGTAATCTGGAATGATCCCAGAAATAGCCTTATGGAGGAACAATAATTTGTTCTTCCATCGTCTATTCTGCAGGGAATCCCACCCTAATTCATTATATAATTTCCATTTAGGAGTTCCTTTTCGAAGTCCAGTAACAATCCGAGCAGCATCTAGTTGAATAGACTCGATGAGATCAGAGTGCTCCTTTGAACAATTATCCCATAATATGTTGCCATATTCTAATATAGGTCTAATAAAACCAATATAAAGTTTTTCTAGAGATTGTCTGTCAATCTTATTTTTTAAGTATCTCATGATATGAATACGCTTACAGGCTCTAGCGTAAATATCCTGTATATGGTCTGCCCACTTGGCATTGGAAGAAAGATTTAAGCCCAAATGTTTGTGCTTAGATATATTATCTAAAGGGATATTATTCATATGGAAGGGAGTGACGTCAATATTGGTTTTTCGGGTACAATACATAGATTTTGTCTTGTCTGAATTGAAAGTAACACCCCAGTCATTGGCCCACTGGTTTAGATATTCTAAGTCTTGATTTATAGACTCTGCTGCAGATATCTCATCATCAACACAACAATATAAACAAGTATCATCCGCAAATTATTTTATTTTATTTGCAACAACATCAACTATGTCATTTACAAACAATAAAAATAGAAAAGGGACCAAAATAGACCCTTGAGGGTCACCAGCATTAATAGTATTCCAGCTGGAGTAATAACCATTTATTCCCACCTTCTGTTTACGATCTGTTAAGTAACTATTAAACCAGTTTTATAGATTTCCCTTAATCCCATATTTTCTTGATTTATACAAAAGTCCCTTGTGCCAGACACGGTCAAAGGCTTTTGAGACATCACAGAATATAAAGCGCACATCTTTGCCTTTATCTAAATTCTTTACAATTTCATCATAAATAAGAAGGAGCTGGTTAATAGTAGAGTCCTTATTACGAAAACCTGACTGATGATCAGTCAGTATATTATTATCATGTATAAAATTATACAAGTACTTGAATATAATCTTTTCTAATATTTTACTGAAACAGTTTGTAACTGAAATAGGCCTGTAGTTTGTGACGTTATCCAGGTCTCCCTTGCCCTTGTAAATAGGAGACACATTAGCAAGTTTCCAATCACTCGGTAAAATTCCCTTTTGCAAACTTTTATTAAATAACAGAGTTAAAGGTGTTACCAGTGATGGGAAAATTGCTTTAAGAAATTTTGGTGGAAGTTTATCAGGTCCAGCTGGTTTATTGACATTAAGAAGTTGGAAATGATCAATCACATCCTGCTCAGTAACCACTATGTCCGACAACTCACAGGGTGCCAGTGGGGGACATCTGGAAGTTCTGGTTCTGTATCAAATGAAGCGATCGAACTAAAAAAGTTATTCATAGCAGCAGCTTTCTCAATAGGATGTACCAGAATTTCTCCATTAACTTTAATGGAGGTATTCGTGGAACTTCTGTTAGTAAACTTACACACATGTTTTGCTATACTCCACCATTTGCCAGGTGGAATTGATTTATCCACCAAAGAATTATGTAATTTTATCAAATACTGACGTTTAGCTTCGCGGATCATATCAATTACATCATTCCTTAGTTTTCTATATTTTGCCCAGTCTGACTCTAAATTCCTGATTTTTGCTTTTTTATAAACACGGTTACGTCTCCGTATATTAGTTTTTATATTAGTTGTAATCCAAGGCTTGTCCCTGGGTCTGACTAATATATTTCCTTTTGGAATGTATGTATCCATGACATAATGAGCCTCACAATTAACTAAATCATTAAGCTCATTTACATCATATGAATTATCAAAATGTTCAATCCAGTTAATTTCTGATGACTACACTAATTGAGGAACAATTCCGGAATAGCACAGAAATGCAGACGTACGAACAAAAGTCATTGGAAATAATTATATATTTATTACAACATATGTTAACGCATAATTAAATAAATATAGTATAACTAATCGTAAATTTTGAATATCAAAATAATACCACGAGTGACCGAAGTACGCATAAGGATTAAACGAGTGGGCGAACTTTTTTCCGTCCACGAGTTTAATCGTTAATGCGAATTCGGTCACGAGTGGTCTTATTTTGATATTCAAAATGTATGATTTAGTTATACTGTTTATTATATAGACTTTCAACATTTCTTATATATTTTTTTTATTTGTATATTTGATTGCACGCGTGTGAATCTAAGAGCAATGATACTACAGGGTTCAGCTGGAAGAATCTGCCATCTTGAAAATGTGAAATCCTATTTTTCATATTTACAACCACGTACAAAAATAATTAAAATTCTTACCTTCAAAGCTTATTTTAGTTAAATTAAATCACAATTGAAGCGTATGCGAAGCCAAATAGCGTCTTTTCTTTACGTTTCAAACTGGAAGTCTTCATATGACGTCACTGACGTCATCTTGGTTATGTGCCAAAGTCATCAATAGCATTTCGCGGAATTTGTTCAGCTTACAATCGTATGTGTATTCACCGTTGCACAACAAGGGACGTAACCACCACACTTATAGTTTTGCAAAAGTAGTTCCGGCGGGAAAAAACTGATATTTCACATGTGAAATATCGGAATTTATTTCACTGATAAATCCCCATAATTCACACCTATCTATATAATAAAAAAAATATTGAACCATTACATAATATAAAGTGAAATGCAGTTTTCATTTGAAATATTTACAAGAAAAGCGCTAATTTTATCTGTTTGACATATGAAAATGAAAGTAAATTATTTCATATAAATTCACAATGTGCATATGAAATCTTTATTATACATCAGAAACAACGAATGTTTAATTGACAACAATTCATAATCTACAATCAAATGAACATAACTTATTACATATACATTCACATATATGAAATCTTTACTAAATATAGATACAACTGGAAAAAAATATAGCAAATTGAAAACTTCACTTGGTTACAAACAAATGAAAATGACATAGTACAAATAAATTTACAATATACATATCAAAATTTTATTAAACAGTTATTTGTGACTAATTAAATTTACCAATTAAAAAATATAAACAAGCCGTAAAAGTAAATATCAAAAGATCCGAGAGTGACATTTTGAGTAAGAGAACAGTCTCATTTGACAGAATGGCTTAGGTCGTTTGATATATAATTGCCGTTATTACAATCATCAAATCGTCAATTTTTGCGAATATTTGTGACTAATTAAATTAAATTTACCAATTAAAAAATATAAACAAGCCGTGAAAGTAAATATCAAAAGATCCGACAGTGACATTTTGAGTAAGAGAACCTTGCTCAAATTTCTCATTTGACAGATTGGCTTGGGTCGTTTGATATATAATTGCCAAATAATCATGGGTGATCCATAGCCACTTTTCATATTCCAAATCATAATGGTAAATTTTATTAGTGCTATTATTCAGTGATTTTAAATCATAACTATAAATTTTTATTAGTGCTATTTTTCAGTGATTTTAAATCAGTGCTTTATTTTTGTGTTTTTATCTAGTGCTTCAAATTTTATTGTATATAGTAACAAAAAGCAGAGAAACGTTTTAAATTTTAATATTTTATTCGGCTGTATTTAGTTAATTAATTGCGTTCAAATACATTTTTCTGTAAATATTTATTGTTTACGTAAAAAAAGAAAAGGTGTTTTCTCCGTCGTCCGCTTTCGTGGTATATAAAAGGTGAAATTTCTGATGAAAGGGTGATTCTGTGTTGGTATCTCGAACAGTGAAGATAGACAAGTAGCAATAGTGAGTTTCCATAGAGAATCTTAATTTGTGTGGCATATCCTGGATGCAGCCTAGTCTACTGGTGCAGACAAATGACTTAGAGAAACGTCTCTAGAGAGATATGTCATAGAAGTGACATAAGGTTCCAAGTTTCAAATGGAGACCATTGATAGTTTTTAAGAAATGGACTCTGACAAAAAGCTAAACCAAAAACTTAACCGAACCAGACGCTGACGCCGGAGTGACGACAATAGCTCGATTTTTTTTCTTTGAAAAGTCGACCTAAAAATTCACCGACTTTCAATCGGAATATTGACTTCAAAAAAAATATTGTCAGAAAGGTACGAAGTAACCGTTCAAAAATAGTTTGTTGTTTTGCTATGGCGGCCCGAGCTCCGGAGCGATTAACAGTTGAAAATGACTTGATTAACACGCTGAGTTCCGCCATGATTAATCGACGACGCCGCGATTTCCAACTGCCGATTTTCTATTTCAATTCAATTTCAATTCCATTCAAATATTTTATTGTAAATAATTTACAAAAGGATTGGACGACAGACATATTGCCTATAATTAGTCCTCTGCCAAATACAAGATGGACATAAATATATAAATAGATATGAATTAAATAGACATTTCCTGCCATGCTTATATAATTAAGCAGTGATTCATATGAAGACAATTTTCTTTAAAATTAATTCCAATAAATAAATTAATTACATTATTAAATTATTCATATAACAAAAATTAAATTAAGAGATTTAGCATAGAAAAAAGAATATCCACATGGCAGGCAATAAACATATATGTAAAATTTTATAATAAGTTATTTTCAAAAAGTTTTTCTTTGTACAGTCCAGCATTTGGTATACATTTACTTTAAATAATCAAATATATGAAATTAAGTTAAGAAACAGAAAGAAAACAGAAGAAAAAAATTATAATTATAATTATATTGGAGCTCATAAACATGTCAGCCAAAAAGTAAAACAACGACAGTAAATGACACATCAGATTATTTCAAATCAAACAAATCTCCTTGTGCTACTAAAGAATTCATGGACTGCTAAAACTATTTCAGTATTGTCATCAGTAGATAGCTAAGAAGAACCATTAAGGAGGATTTCAACACTCAAAATTTCATTAAATTTTCTTAAAGTTTTAAAAAGTTCAAATCTCCGCCTAATAAATAAATGACACATATAAAAATAGTGAAAATTATCCGCAATGGCATCTCCACATTCACACTGCGAGCTGTCAGACAAGTGGCTGAGAAGAAGATGATGCTGAAGATTACTGGTTTCATTTCGAAGCTGGCAATAGATAATATTATTTTTACGTTCACCAATAGTAAAGTATGAGGGAGTTATGTGTCTATTATCATTAATTTTCATTTTAAAAGCAGAGGGACTAGGGATATTCTGGATGTTATCATCAAGTGAGTTCCACATATCAAGGACCTGAGGGACCTGAGGGAAGAAACTATTTTTGTAACTTTCAGTTCTACAACAGGGAACATTGAAATTTCTAGGAGATCTAAAATCATAAGGGGGTTAAGATTAGCAAAATATATAAATTGTTGTGCAATATAATCTGGTAAGTTGCCGATTTTCTGCAGCTGTCTATGAAATAATACTTTAAAATTTGGGGGTAAACTTTCATTGACGTTTGTCTGTGACATCACGTTTTCACTGGTTATGCCTTTTTCTAGCCCAACAACAAGCATAGGCAACTAAAATTGCCACAGCAAGAAATCCACCGACGGAACCACAGATTATTAGTATCGTATCTGACGGCGTATCGGGTTTGTTCGTTATAAAAAGAAGTGTCAGGTCACAGGATGTGGTGTCTGTTCCATCGGTACAAGATATTTTAATTACATATTCAGAATTTGTGTTGACGTCAATACTTGAATTGTCAGACAAAATCAGAGAGGCATCTGAAAATGAAAGTACAAGTTACAAAATGAAAAACAAACAAAAGATACAACAGTGACGGAACAATTCAAAAATACCATAGCAAACTCATTGAAACAGAGGACAAATCGACCCCATTAACACACATAAACTTGCTTGCTCACTTTCATTGGGTTAGAACACCAGCTTGTCGTATTTATAAAACTCTTATTGACATCAAAACGTAGATATCAAATTGAGTTGAAGTTCTCGCACTTAGTCAGGAGAGTGAACGAGCAAGTGTATGTGTATATATAAATGTACGTGTCTACGAACATAGATATTAACGAATGTAAATAAGTTCACAATGTATTAGCCTATGTTAAATGTTATTCTCCAAGATATTGAAATCGATAGAACAGGGGTCATTTATTGGTACAAATATCGTAGCACAATGCTGCGTCATGCGAAATTCAATTTTATGCAGAAGTTTAATCTTTTCTCCTTTAGAGCCCATTTCAAACGTTGGACTACATGGATCATACACCATATATAAGGGTGTCAGATTCAAGAAACATAAACCTATAGGAGTGTTTACTGATCAGGTTATTGTACTGTCCATGTTTATGTTGTCATTCATATTTGGAATAGGATTTCGTGGTAGCGAATCTGTGTAGTTTTTTGTTCGTTTTATTTTTCCGTTAACGCTGGTGTTCGCATTGCTGATATTAATGGCATTGCCATTAAAAGAACAGGAAGTTCCAACTCTTCCGGAGCACCCGAGTTCACCCCCAGTTTTGGCGGGGTTCGTGTTGTTCTTTAATTTTCTGTGTAGTATGTTGTAAATCATTGTTTGTCCTTTTGATCTTTTTTTAACCATTATATTGTTTGTCCTCTGATTTACGGCTTCTGTTTCACCTTCAGTATCTTGAAACTTGACTCATATAAAAAATAAATACAATTATGAATGTCATAATCCTATTTATAATTACCATTCGGAGGAAACATAACACATATATTACCGCTGTCGTTCAAATAACATCATTGTCAATAGGACATACTTACTGTTACCATGGAGAGACAAGATGAACATGTCAGTATGTGGTGTTGTTTTGTTGATCATACATGTCACGTTGTCTGACGGATCGTCTACAGTGAACGTGGTAAGATTAGGATTGATGTTGATTGCGTTGATTCTCACCATCTCTGGGAGTCCACGTATCATAGGAGGCTACAACGACAATGACCACATGACAAACACTTTGTTAGTATGTGACCTCTGACATAATCTTGTTGAAGGCGGTTAGTATTTGGTTTAGGTTTATGGGTTTATGGTACTTAACGTCACTTTCAACAATATTTCAGTTGTATTGTGGCGGTCTGTCTTATTGGTGGAGGAAACCGGAGTACCCGGAGAAAACCACCGACCTGTCGCAAGTCACTGACAAACTTTATCACACAATGTTGTATAGAGTACACCTCACCATGAACGGGGTTCGAACTCACAATTTTAGTGGTGATAGGCACCGATTGTTCAGGTAGTTGTAAATCCAACTACTATACGATCACGACCACGACGGTCAACAACTATGAGAGGGGGTTCAGGCGGTACAACGGTCCGAAACTCATAGAGCGAGGAAGGTGGCCATGAATCTCAGACGGGTCTATTATCATTAACGATAGACATTTTATTTTTATTTTTTTTCATCTTTGTGGGGTATGTTCAACTCAAATCTTCAATTTTGAGAGAAGTCTCAGTCTGTCCCTGGACCCCCAAAGCAGTTTTGCTACGCATTGCAAAGGTTATCTTGGAGGCCCTGACGACGGCTCCTATAATACTGAATTGAACATAGATCATCCTTCCCTCCTGTTATATCTACATGCTGACTCCATAAGCAAAACTCGTATCAAAGTTCACGTGAGCTGAGCAGGACTTATCAACAGTCAACATGAGTAAATACAATTCATCAACACCATTAGCTAGTTAACATTTTATTTTGTTAAGCATATATCAAATTAGGAACTATCGTGTCATCAATATCAACAATCATCGTCCTCCAATAATGTACTTGACACAATTCTTGAAAATCTCTGCTGAGACGTCATAATTTTTACGTCATAAGCGAGGTCGTGACCTTTGTGTTTTCTAAACCAGAACGGCATTGGTAATGAAAATGGGTGAATCCTATTCTCGAATTTGATGTTTGAAATAAAAAAAATGAATATCACCATTAAAGGAAAAATTCAACGATCTTAACATTTATATAAACCTGTAACAAGATTGCAACACGTAGCCATGTGTCCCCCGCCGCAATAGAAAGAGGTGTAATGTGAGTGTAATGTTATCCATGTGATATATTAATAAAATCGAGAAAGCATCCGGGATGCAACAGCCGGGTTGCAAGTCAAAATCTTTTGGCATTTAATTAGTCTATTCGCCCTGATCATCAACATATATGGCTTAGGGGTGGGGATCTCGACCATTAAAAGTTCACTTCCGGTAGGGGGTGGGGTATGACCCCCCCCCCCCCCCCCAGTGCCTGAACTATAAGGCATTTAATTTGCCTATTCACCCTGATCATAAATATATATGGTTGAGAGGTGGGGATCTCAACCATTAAAAAGTTCACTTCAGGTAGGGGGTGGGGTATGACCCCTGGAGGCCTTAGCTATAAGGCATTTAAATTTCCTTGTCACCCTGATCATAAATATATATGGCTTAGGGGTGGGGATCTCAACCATTAAAAAGTTCACTTCAGGTAGGGGGTGGGGTAAGACCCCCAAGGCCTGAAATTTAAGGCATTTAATTTGCCTAGTCACCCTGATCATATATATATATGGTTCAGAGGTGGGGATCTCAATCATTAAAAAGTTCACTTCAGGTAGGGGGTGGGGTATGACCCCCCAGGGCCAAAGATATAAGGCATTTAATTTGCATATTCACCCTGATCATAAATATATATGGTTTAGGGGTGGGGATCTCAACCATTAAAAAGTTCACTTCAGGTAGGGGCGGGGAATGCCCCCTGGAGGCCTGAGCTATAAGGCATTTAATTTGCCTAGTCACCCTGATCATAAATATATATGGTTTAGGGGTGGGGATCTCAACCATTAAAAATTCACTTCAGGTAGGGGGTGGGGTATGACTCCGCAGGGCCTGAGATATAAAGCATATAATTTGCCTAGTCACCCTGACCATAAATATATATGGTTTCGTGGTGGGGATCTCAACTATTAAAAAGTTCACTTCAGGTAGGGGGTGGGCTATGACCCCTGGGACCTTAGCTATAAGGCATTTAATTTGCCTAGTCACCCTGATCATAAATATATATGGTTCAGTGGTGGGGATCTCAATCATTCAAAAGTTCACTTCAGGTAGGGGTGGGTTATGACCCTTGGATGCCTTAGCTATAAGGTATTTAATTTGCCTAGTCACCCTTATCATAAATATATATGGCTTAGGGGTGGGGATCTCAATCATTAAAAAGTTCACTTCAGGTAGAGGGTTGGGAATGACCCCAGGGCCTTAGAGTTATGGCATTTAATTTGCCTAGTCACCCTGATCATAAATATATATGGTTTCGCGGTGGGGATCTCAACCATTAAAAAGTTCACTTCAGGTAGGGGGTGGGGTATGACCCCTGGAGGCCTTAGCTATAAGGCATTTAAATTTCCTAGTCTCCATGATCATAAATATATATGGCTTAGGGGTGGGAATCTCAACCATTAAAAAGTTCACTTCAGGTAGGGGGTGGTGTATGACCCTCCGGGCCTGAGATTTATGGCATTTAATTTGCCTAGTCACCATGATCATAAATATATATGGTTCAGAGGTGGGGATCTCAATCATTAAAAATTTCACTTCAGGTAGGGGGTGGGGTATGACTCCCCAGCGCCAAAGATATAAGGCATTTAATTTGTCTAGTCACCTGATCATAAATATATATGGTTTAGGGGTGGGGATCTCAACCATTAAAAAGTTCACTTCAGGTAGGGGGTGGGGTATGACCCCTGGATGCCTTAGCTATCAGACATTTAATTTGCCTAGTCACCGTGACCATAAATATATATGGTTTCGCGGTGGGGATCTCAACCATTAAAAAGTTCACTTCAGGTAGGGGGTTGGGTATGACCCCTGGGACCTTAGCTATAAGGCATTTAATTTTCCTAATCACCCTGATCATAAATATATGTGGTTCAGAGGTGGGGATCTCCATCATTAAAAAGTTCACTTCAGGTAGAGGGTGGGGTATGAACCCAGGGCCTGAGATTTATGGCATTTAATTTGCCTAGTCACCCTGATCATAAATATATATTGTTTAGGGGTGGGAATCTCAACCATTAAAAGGTTCACTTTAGGTACGGGTGGGGTATGACCCCTGGCGCCTGAGCTATTAGGCATTTAATTTGCCTAGTCACCCTGATCATAAATATATATGGTTTCGCGGTGGGGACCTCAACCATTAAAAAGTTCACTTCAGGTAGGGGTTGGGGTATGACCCCCCAGCGCCAAAGATATAAGGCATTTAATTTGCCTAGTCACCCTGATCATAAATATATATTGTTTAGGGGTGGGAATCTCAACCATTAAAAAGTTCACTTCAGGTAGGGGTGGGGTATGACCCCTGGGCCCTGAGCTATCAGGCATTTAATTTGCCTAGTCACCCTGATCATAAATATATATGGTTTAGGGGTGGGGATCTCAACCATTAAAAAGTTCACTTCAGGTAGAGGGTGGCGTAAGACCCCGCAGGGCCTGAGATATAAGGCATCTAATTTGCCTAGTCACCCTGACCATAACTATATATGGTTTCGCGGTGGGGATCTCAACCATTAAAAAGTTCACTTCAGATAGGGGGTGGGGTATGACCCCTGGGGCCTTAGCTATCAGGCATTTAATTTGCCTAGTCACCCTGATCATAAATATATATGGTTCAGAGGTGGGGATCTCAATCATTAAAAAGTTCACTTCAGGTAGGGGGTGGGGTATGACCCTTGGAGGCCTTAGCTGTAAGGTATTTAATTTGCCTAGTCACCCTTATCATAAATATATATGGCTTAGGGGTGGGGATCTCAACCATTAAAAAGTTCACTTCAGGTAGGGGTGGGGTATGACCCCTGGGGCCTGAGCTATAAGGCATTTAATTTTCTTAGTCACCCTCATCATAAATATATATGGTTTAGGGGTGGGGATCTCAACCATTAAATAGTTCACTTCAGGTGTGGGGTGGGGTATGACCCCTGGAGGCCTGATATATAAGGCAAATAATTTTCCTAGTTACCCTGACCATAAATATATATGGTTTCGCGGTGGGGATCTCAACCATTAAAAAGTTCACTTCATGTGAGGGGTGGGGTATGACCCCTGGAGGCCTGATATATAAGGCATATAATTTGCCTAGTTACCCTGACCATAAATATATATGGTTTCGCGGTGGGGATCTCAACCATTAAAAAGTTCACTTCAGGTAGGGGGTGGGGTATGACCCCTGGGGCCTTAGCTATAAGTCATTTGATTTGCCTAATCACCCTGATCATAAATATATATGTCTTAGGGTGGGAATTTCGGTCACATTTATTTATACAGATTCCCCAGAGGGGTGGGGCTGAACTGGGGGAGGGGAAATGTTGCATCCAAACTTCACATTGGCATCTCCACCCATACCAAATATTAAGTTCCTATCTTTTGTAGTTACAGAGAAATGTGCAATTCTCAAAATATGTACTTTTTCTAAAAAAAAAACATGATTTTACAAGAATTTTATTTTCGAATTTTGCCCAGTTTCGAACTTAAGCTAGAGATTCTTAATATAACGCCTGTGTGTAAGTTTGAAATCAATTGGTCAACAAATACAAATCTGAGAGCGCTTACAATATATCTGGACGGACAGACGGACGGACGGACGATCGGCATTTCTATATCCCCCGCTTCGCTTGGGAGGCGGGGGACAAAAATGAATGGCATATTTGCAAAATACTTATGAACTATCTTTTGGGGAAGCGTATTTTGAATAGTTTGAATCATGTAATTTTTCCCGCGAAAATACAAATATAGATGGATCCGTGTTTATGTTTGATCTAAGGATGATAAACATGTCATCTGAATGTGAATATGATTGATACTGAAAAATATCATCCTGCTCGACAGAATATGAAGCTTATGAATCGTTCGCTTCGCTCACTCGCCAACACACTTCATATTCTGGCTCGACAGGCTGATATTTTCGGTATCAATCAATTCACATCCAGATAACATATACATATCAGATTATCATAGCCCATGGATCACAATCTGTTTCACCGGAGGTTACTGGTTTTCATAAATATTCTAATAAATTACTGTCTGATGTTTATAAAACGTAGATATCAAATTTAGTGCGCACGACCCGCTTCCGGAATAACCTTCTTCAGGTATCATACAAATCAGAAGATCGGAAAGTCAAATAATTTAAAGTTTTGGGAACAATAAAACCAAAGGGCATAAACAACATAATAGCCATAATCGAATATAAGTTCACATATGGCTGAGGGAGGAGAACATTAGTTTTACTAATAATCACATTGTTTAAGAACTGTAAATTTTAGTAATTAATATATCTAATAAACACTGACTATTGAGCTGGTGATACCCTCGGGGACTAATAATCCACAAGCAGAGGTATCGATACAGTGATAATAATAAAAACGTAAATATCAAATTTAGTGCGCACGACGCGTTTCTGACCTCCGTGAGTCTCAGTATTTCCCTGGTTCATACTCACAATATTTTCCGTCACTATGGTAACGTCCAATGTTGCTGTATTATAGCACCAGTCTTGTACTGATAGTACATAGGTATGTATTGTTCTCTTCTTGGGTAGCATTTTCTTTACAAGGATACTTCCTGTAATTCAATGTAAATCGTGTATATATATATAAAACAAAATAAAACAAAAAAAGATAAATTGTTTTTTAAATATGTTTTGCAGGACTTAAGTTTAATCAAGAAATAATTCATGGAAGCCAGAATGTGTTTTGAGTTTTAACATGGGATAGGGGATATTAGTATTTTATCCCGAGCGGAAGCGGGTGATAAAATTCACTAATATCCTGCCAACTCATATTAAAATTCAAAACACATTCCGGCTTCCATGAATTATTTCAATTCTGACATGTCTAACAGTACAAATACGGTAGTATACTTTGATGGGAATGACGGTAATTTATATCTACGTTCGCACACAATGTCGCACACAATTCATGCTGCCAAATTCGAGCAGACGATAACTCATCAATATGTACTTTTACGACGGGAAAGGCAGTCTTATTGATGGAGCATCCGTAACAATAATATTGTTTTTGCACATTTAATTGCACACCATATATTTATTATTTTGGGATATGTTGATTATTTTAGTGAATAATGATGTTCAAAAACGTTAATAACCGTATAAATAATTGTATTTTGTGATTTTATCACATGACTTATATGTGTGTGCCGTATCGGCGAGTTAGGGTTATAGTGTATAACGCCACTTTCAGCACTATTGCATTTATATCATGGCGATGGATATGTTTCTTCATACGCAAAATTAAAATGGTCTGTATCCGTATTTGACTCGATAATCCATGCTTAAATAATTTTCCAACATATTAAGTCCTGGAAGGTCATGCATAAATGTGCTAGGGGTATCGAGTGTGCCTCTGTTTTGCGATAGGATTTTGGAAATGGTCCAACGGTGTAGTATTTTTGTTTTTCATTTTATTCATTATTAGCATGCACATATAATATCATGCATACTATCAACCACCATCTTAGGTCTTAGATGCTGGGATCAAGAATACATATACAATGCATTTTCCTTACATGTAAACAATTTTTGGCTTGATAGAAAGAACTAATGATATAGTGATATCATATGACTTTGATTCCATAGTGAACATTGAGAGTCTTGGGCCATTAAAAGTAGCTTATCGCCACCACATTTTATTGATGTTTTTAAACCAAGCCAGGAAAGTGAGCGGTTGGGTATTTGTGTGTTAGGATAATGTATTTTGTCTGTTTCTTTAATCATTCAATTGAATCTTGGAACTATACCGACAGTGTAGTGCTTTTGATTTGTTACTCCATTTTTGTTTACAATCAATAGCGAAAATTGTTTGTTTTTCTTTTGTGTATTGAAAACTATTTGGTGTCTAGCATTTCTAAATTCCAATACCGAGTATGGCATATCATACATGAATTATATGGTGATACGATTTTGGAATTGTTCCGACAATGTGTTAATTTATGTTTTCAATTTTATTGCAATATATGCCTCAATTCATACCTAAACGAGTATCGAAATAGAAGTATTCACTATCATAGTCTAGCTCCATTTTTTTTATAAAATCTTTAACATCTGTCATCTGAATATCCATTACTCTGCTATTGACACTTTTATGGTCACCAATAGTTACGCTGTCAGCAGTACTACCAAATGTTGGTGGTCCCTCTAAAATAAACAATGGCAAAAATAAGTATGAAAAACACTTGCATGACAACATTATATCATGGAGAGTGAATGCTTTGGCCCGTAAGTCTAGCTTAGTCCCACCCTTTTCATTCGAATGACTATACCAGGCCATGAAAGTATTCGTGTATTGGAATGTTAGGGCTATCGATGTTTCCTCTTTCTACGATGTTTCTCTTGGAGCGTATGTGTATTAGGGCTATCGATGTTTCCTCTTTCTACGATGTTTCTCTTGGAGCGTATGTATGTGTAT
>MJUT01006004.1:41234-64063 GCA_002080005.1 Gigantidas platifrons
TATGATGATTCAAATAGTCAAATGATTATGATGATTCAAATAGTCAAATGATTATGATGATTCAAATAGTCAAATGATTATGATGATTCAAATAGTCAAATGATTATGAATATTTGAATCATCAAATGATTATGATGATTCAAATAGTCAAATGATTATGATGATTCACATAGTTAGATGATTATGATGATTCAAATAGTCTAATGATTATGGTGATTCAAATAGTCAAATGATTATGATGATTCAAATAGTCAAATGATTATGATGGGTCAAATAGTCAAATGATTATGATGATTCAAGTAGTCAAATGATTATGATGATTTAAATAGTCAAATGCTAATGATGATTCAAATAGTCAGATGATTATGATGGGTCAAATAGTCAAATGATTATGATGGGTCAATTAGTCAAATGATTATGATGGGTCAAATGATTATGATGATTCAAATAATCAAATGATTATGATGATTCAAATAGTCAGATGATTATGATGGGTCAAATAGTCAAATGATTATGATGATTCAAGTAATCAAATGATTATGATTGGTCAAATAGGTGTAACTTAATGGTGCTTCACGATAAAATTTCCTTTGAAATGATAAATTTGAGCCAATATCGGTAAATAACAAAACTAAAACTAGAAGTATTCGGGACTTTGATAAGTAACAATAAAAACACTGAACAAAATAACAACGATCCAATATTGTAGCTATCTTAAAATTAGAAAGTCTTGACATTCACTTTTTTTTTTTGCTTGTTTGTTTGTTTGATTATTTGTTGTTGTTGTTTTTTTTTCTTTTTTTTTTCTTTATCGAACTAACGTTATTTGTAGTCAAAAACAGTAGAGGTCAATATCCCCACCCTCTGTTATCGTGTTAGAGTGTAGCAAAACACATATACACTCATCATGTAGACAATAAACATACACATTATGTAAAGCCCTAATGGTTAATTACAGTTGAAATCTAAATGTTTCTTTGATGTAACTGTATATAGAATTCAATGTTACAGGCTATTAGGTATAGAATTCAATGTTACAGGCTATTAGGTTACATCATATACATTGAACTAAGTGATATTGCGCTAAATCCCCCCCCCCCAAAAATAGTTGGTTTCTGGTCTATGATTTACTATCAATGACATCCTACATTTAATCAGGGTTTTCTACACGACGACGAGAACAAGCTGCATTCGATGAAGTATTAAACATATCCGCTTTGTTCTAGACCAACACGTTTAGTTGGAGTTTGCATTGTGCTATATCATACTGAAGAACAGTCCGTGGTTCGACATGTCGCTCCATTCGGACACATTAGCCTGATTCCAAGCCAAGCAGTCTTTGTTCTTAGTCCTTAATACTGCGTGCATAGCGAAGAAGCAACAAATACCAATTTTATAAATCTTTGGTTTGACGCGACCGGGACTCGAACCCGCGAATTTACAGCACTCGAGACGAACACGCTAACAACCCCACTACATGTACCAATCCGGTTATTCCAATAATGGATATATAGATTCTCCTTCAGTTTCCCGTGGGTTACGATATTTCTCCACTCAAGAGAGTTAAATTTAAAATTTTAACCACAGGCCGTCAGGCGAGTGGTTAAAATTTGTAACTCTCGAAAGTGGAGAGATATCGTAACCCACATGGGAAACTGAAGGAGAATTTGTTTCTCCCATTATTTAACACGAACTTTATTTCAAAATTTGAAATCAAGGCGTTTGAAATTAACGCGGGGAAAGGCACGAGACATTTTAATCCTCTAGAGGATAACAGATTTTTCCACCACTGGTTCAGCGGGGTTAAAACGCCATAATAATGGGAGAACATATTTTTTGCACTAAAAAATATTTTATTTCTGATCTTGGTCGCTCAATTATGTCATACAGTAAAAAAAAAACCTGTCTAAACCGAACCTACTCGGACGAACTTTTGTGTTGGTAATAGACAGGTGTTTGATTTATACAGGTTAAATTAACAAAGATTTCCCTAGATTGGAACTTTAATCTAAAGTTAGGTTTGTACAGGATTTCAATTTATTCATGGTTCCCTTTAGATAGGTTTTACTGTAAAATCTAAATAGTTACAATGATCAAATGTACATACAACGTTAGACGTGTCATTAGAACCGCATGCCGCGAGTCTGACCAGCATTTGTAGTTGATTGTCTGCTGACCCTCTAATCACCCATATAACCAACAATTGTTTATCCACTGACGAAAATGACATTAATGATAATTATCAATGAATTATGCGGAGTGTCTATATTTACCCAGTCACTGAATTGTGATGTGTGCATATTCGTGGTTAGCACATTATCATTATTACCAGTATTCCAGAACTATTGCTTCTGCGAGGAAGAGGGGAATCGAGAGACAAATAAATGATGCTCTGAGGTTCCGTCAGATATGCTATCATGCCTCCTAAATGGTGCTAAAAATCCTGTCAATGACGATGTCAAAGAGCTTGTGCAATACAATTGGTTTAATATTTTCTTGTAATGACTTGGGATTGTGGCCAATCCCTCTAATCCGAACACTTTCGGTGTTCAATTGCCGACTAGTAATTACTTGTTTGGGGTTGGTATCTCTGGACATACATGCACCGGGGATTGTCTGAAAGACATGCATACCAGTATATATTCAACTTTTTTTTGAATATGCACCCTTATAAGATTTTTAAGATATATATTTTAAAATATGCATTCTTATGTCATTTAAGACATGTATATATTATATATCTTTATTAAAAAAAATATGGGGTATAGTAGGTAGCGGTACATATTTTATTTTTATTAAAGTTATATATATATATATACATAAAGTATCTTAGATTATTTTACAAATAAAAACTCTTATTCCATATTCCATACGTTTCTGCTGTTTACATGTAGCTTTCCTCAGTGGAAATTTATTACAGAATATATATATTTATTATACCTCTAATCAGAATCTAGGAATTTGATTGGTTGTTGACTAAACATTAAATTCGGCAAATGACTCCGAAAGCGCCTATTTGAACAGAAATGACCTCGAGTGCATTATAATGACTCCAACTCGACAAGAAACTGACCTCGCGTGCGTTATAATGACTCGGTCAATGAAATTAATTACCTGCGTCGGCTCGTTATAATGACTTCCAATTTTATTTTTTTCCGTTTATTCGTATGTTGTGAGATCAATAACTATGTACTGTGGAAGTTCTTTATACTATTTTCATGCCAGAAATAAATCCTAAATCACGAAAAATTTATATCTTTTGTGTAAAACAATATTCTTCTTCTTGACAATTAACAGGAAGTGAAGAAGTCCTTTAGGTTATCGGATAACTCGGACCATTATAATCTCGGACCATTACCAACTCGGCCCATCGTAATGTTTTCAATGTAATTCATAATTTACTAAATATACTTAGTGCCTTATCCAGTTTATTTCGGTAAAATAAAACAATTGATGACTACATAAGAAGTCAATACCAGGATATGAGGACCTCTCGACTTGTCACTCTCGGTGACCTGACCTGACCTCGGCCGTTGGCCTTGGTCAGGTCAGGTCACCTTGAGTGCCAAGTCTCGAGGTCCTCATATCCTGGTATTGGCTTCTTAGGGAGTAATTAATTGTATAATATTTATACGTCTGAAAATTAAACCAAACAGTGTTAGAATTAGATTTTTGAGTGTCAATTTTTTGTTCTTCCCTCGATGGGATTTGAACTCACACCAAAGAAAAAAGAAAAGAATATTTTGATAAATTCGAAATTGAAAAAAATGTTAAAAGTTTGACATTTTTTATTCCCACATTGCCCAGTTTTAACATGGTTTTAATTATCTTTAATACATAAGCTGTATTTTGATCTCTGTCAATACTTTCATCAAGCTTGATAAAAAAGGGTCTTAATCTTAGAAAAATTAAATCTAGTTAATTATATACATATTTTATCTAGTTATTCGTGGTCGTGATCGTATGGTAGTTGGATGTATAACTACCTATGTAATCAGTGCCTATCACCACTAACGGTGTGAGTTCGAATCCAACGCAGGAGAGGTGTACTCGATACAACATTATATTATAAAGTTTGGCAGTGATTTGTGGCAGGTCGGTAGTTTTCTCCGGGTGCTGTGGTTTCCTCCAACAATAAAACTGACCGCCACGATTACGATATAACTGAAATATTGTTGAAAGTGGCATTAAATACCATAGCCCTGACCATCTATTTATTCTATTGGTGATCCACTAACTTTTAGCGATATCGTGTATCGGGTACAGAAGGATAACATTCTCGCTTGATAGCTTCCTACCGAATTTGCTTCACCGGGGAATCCAGACTGAGCATTAGTCTCCAAGAATGACAGTCCGCAATACCGAGAGAAGGTAGCCGGACGTTAATACCAACCAAACGTACCTTTCGATAGTTCATCACCGATTGTACGCTTGTACGATGAACTTTGACATGGCCTGATACAGAATGCTGTATCATTTTCGTGGATCGCAAGTTAAAAAAAAAACAACAAAAAGATCTTTTTATTTAGATTGTGGAGTATATAATATATGCCTTTATTTTGAATGCTTACTTTACTTGAACATTCTCCTTTCAGATTGGCTGGTGGCTTGTAGAGTACTTGCTGTGTTTTCTCTGATCACGTGTTTCATTGCTTTAGTTGTGACATCCGTTGGCTTGACAACAGATATATTCCACCGGAAGTACAAATATTACGTCTCGGGAATGACGTTATTGATAATTGCAGGTATGTGCTTGCTTCTTTTTGTCTATAGTTTCCGCTGTGTTTATGGTCTGCTTGTATGTGAGTGGATGATTGAGTGAATTATGTTTAACGTCAACTTATCAATTTTTTAGCTATATCATGGCGAGAACAAGTTAATTTTCAATGTGATGATAATGAGGTCCGCTTTGTACTATACCAACACGCTTCGTTTGATTTTTTAGTGCTAGGTCTTTGAAACAATTGTCCGAGGATGGACATGTATGCCCCACTCGGACACATTATTCTGATTCCGAGCCAACCAGTATTTGCTCTTTCTCCTTAATACTGCTGCTTAGCGGAGAAACAACAAATACCAATTTTGTAGTCTTTGGTTTGACCCGATCGGGGATTGAACCCACGATCTACCACACTCGAGGCGAGCACGCTAACCATTACATCACTGATGAACCCACGATCTACCACACTCGTGGCGAGCACGCTAACCATTACATCATCGATTCGGTTGTCTGCTTTTCAAATTTAAAATATCTTCTAAAATATTAACATTTTTCTAAATGTATCTTTCGAAATGTACATTAATATACGTTTTTGTGTATATTCATGTTGTGTCCATTTTGTTTTAGAAATTCGAATTAATAAGTCACTTGTCTTAAATATGATATCTCACCTAATTCAAGAACAAATGCAACATTTGACACATAACTATCCCCTATTTATAAACTAAAAGACGGATTAAAAGAATTTTTCAAATTTGTTTCATAAAAAATAATGGCCACCGTATATACCCATTTCTCCCATTATGACGTCGTTTTAACCCCGCTGAACCAGTGGTGGAAAAATCTGTAATCCTCTAGAGGATTAAAATGTCTCGTGCCTTTCCCCGCATTTGACTCGTTTGACGGCTTTTGAAATAAAGTTCGTATTAAATAATGGGAGAAATAAATTCTCCTTCAGTTTCCCATGTGGGTTACGATATTTCTCCACTCTCGAGAGTTAAATTAAAAATGTTAACCACTCGCCTAACGGCTCGAGGTTAAAATTTTTAATTTAACTCTCTCGCGCGGAGAAATATCGTAACACACGTGCAACTGAAGGAGAATCTATGTATCTTGTTTTAGGAGAGAACAAATCTTATTTTATGAGAAAAAAAACCCACTCTGATTGTAACAAGTTCTCTGAAACTAACACTAGTGGAACAGGAACTGCTTACCCTTCCGGAGCACCTGAGTTCATCCCCGGTTTTCCTGGGGTTCATGTTACTTGATCGTTAGTTTTATGTGTAATGTTTGTAGATCGTTGTTTGTCCTTTTGTTCTTTTTTCTTTTTGGTCATTGTGTTGTTTGTCCTACTTCGGTTAACGAATTCTGATTTAATAGCCCTTTGGTATCTTCAAACTCTTCTAACACCTTCAAAATACTCATATTGACATACACCAACGAAAAATTTATGATAAAACGACAATTACTTGCGTCATACCTCGCTGGACATACCTTATTTTAAATTTCGAATTCTCTCACTCACTCAATTTATAGAGTTGAGTTTCTATTGTCACTTATAATAGTCTCTTTCCTATGATGCACAATGTATTGTTGTTTCGTATCATTTAAGTATCGTAAAAATCACACACAAACTCTCTTGGGCCAAGATTCTTGGCATTCAGCTATTACTCATGAATTTCATTTATTTCAGGTTTATCAGAAATGGCGTCACTTATTGTTTACCCAGTGAAATATTCGGAGGAATTAAAAGCTGATGGATACACTGCATCATGGGGTATGGGATGGGCATATGGACTTGGATGGATAGCCGCCATCTGTATGACTGTTGGTTCTGTGTTGCTATATATAGATAAAAGTGCAGATGAACTCGTGTACCGGGAGAGAACAAATTATAACGACTCAATAGAAGAATACTATGCTTAAAACATATGCATTTCTTTATATTTGGACAAAGTTACAGTGTTAAAAATAGTCTTTCTATATTTTAATAATGAAATTCTTCCAAAAATGGACGACATGGTAAGAAAGTGATTATGATGGATCCTTGAATTACTGAAATTATTATTTATTTTTATCACGGTGATGAAGACATTTGAAAAACAATGCAATATATTGTGATACAATATTCAGTTATATACATTTTGTTAAATTTTAATTAGTATTTGATTTAGTTACAAAAAATCTTACTTTAGACGTCATTGGTCCTTCACTGTTCAACTCTTTTCTTGTGAATTTGCACATGTCATTGGCTTAGGTCTGGTTTATGGTGTTTAACTCCACTTTCAACAATATTGCAGTTGTATCGTGGCGGTCAGTATTTGTGGAGGAAATTTGAGTAACAGGAGAAAACCACCGACCTGTCCTAATTAAGTCACTGATAAACTTTATCACATCATATTGTATTGAGTAAAGCTCGCCTGGACGCTAATAATAAGATATGTTTATAAAAATGACTGCAATTAAGACTATTTATCAATTATACCATTTATAATATGAAAAAAATATGCATACATGTAACATATATCTAGGAAATGTGGATTATAGATTGTTGACATGTTCTTAACTAAGATACAGTTAAACCTGTATATAATGACCACTCCAGGGAACCTGAAAATCTAGACTTTGTCCTTTATACACAGGTTGAAATTATATGCGCTATTTATTAATGGGAAAAATTAGACTGTCCTTTATAGACAGTGATTTGTTATATAAAGTTGACTTTAAAGAAAGGTTTTATTGTTAGTATTAAATATAAGACCATTTGATGGTAGAAAATGAAGCAAGGTATTATTAACACCGATGGTCGGTTTTACTTTCGATTAGCATTTTTTAGCTGTCCCTTGAATTCGCCATTATCTCATGTATTCCTCGTGTACCCGGATGTTGTTGTCGTTGACGATGAATATAACAAAAGCAAAACAATCCATCTTATATTAGGGATGATTTATTTTTCAGTTATTTAACTGATTTCAGCTATTTTCCTATGAAAATTGCTTTCTGAAAGTTGCTGAACACGGTCAGAACAGGTAAAAAATGACCATTTTGAAAGGGGTGTAGATGGTTTCAGCTATTTTCCATTGATTTCAGTTATTTTATTTTCTAACCAGTATCATCCATGTTATAGCTAAAAGATCAGTGTTCTTAATTCCAAATGTGTTTCATACAACTCCTAAACATAGATAAAATAATTTTGTTTTGCTTGATGTTTCCAATCCTTCTATTTGATAAAGAAAACATTCAAACAGTCCTCCACATATCGGGTTGAATTTTTTAATTTTGTTTGCATTTTAACCTGTTGATTTTTTCCAATGTTATATTTTTATATACATGTACATTTGTATACAACATTTTGTTAAATTAATACATTAAAAACCCTTATGTTTGTGATTTTTGTTTATTTATTAATACAGATATTTTCCGTAATAGGTTTATGGTTTATGGTGTTTAACGCCACTTTTAACAATATTTCAGTTATATCGTGGCGTTCAGTTTTATTGGTGAATGAAACCTGAGTACCCGGAGAAAACCACCGAACTGTCGCCAGTCACTAACAAACGTTATCACATGGTGTTGTATCGAGCACATGTCGCCACGAACCGGGCTCGAGATCACAACATTACTGGTGATATACACTGATTGCGCAGGTAGTTATAAATCCAACTACAATATGAACACGACCACAACGACTCTTTCGTAGATATCTAATTTAGTGCGCACGACACGTTGCTGAAATAATCTTCAACAGGTAAACTCATAGTAAAACGATTGGAAAACTAAATACCAGTAATTTAAAAGAGCTTGCGCGCAAAGTTAATCAAGCTACCTGAACATGATAGCCAAAAGTAGCATAGCTGTAAGCTTGCTGGATATATTTTGCTAAAGTAGTTTAATGGGGAGTGAGTGATTGTTGTTTAACGCCAATACAACAATTTCAGCTATATCATGGCGAGAACAATTTAATTTTCGATGAGATGATGATGATGAGATCCGCTTTATTCCAGACCAACACGCTAGTTGGATTTTTATAGTGTTAGCTCACTGAAACAACAGTCCGCGAGTAGACATGTCGCTTCACTCAGACACATTATTCTGATTCCGAGCCAACCAGTCTTTGCTCTGTCTCCTTAATGCTGCGTGCTTAACGGAGAAGCAACAAATACCAAGTTCATAGTTTGACCCGACCGGGGCTCGAACCCATGATCTACCACACTCTCGGTGAGCACGCTAACCATTACACCACCGATGCGGTTGCTAAAGCAGTTTAATACTTAATTTCTACAATGGACGCCTGAAGGATTTTTCATTCCAAAATTTGTTTTGTTTCAACTGGTTAAAGCCAGATATTACCGCCGATTTGCATTCGTCGTTCTGCCGAGTCATACTGTTTAATTAATTACTGCATGATCGATTTGTTCAACCGCACAGGAGGTACCACGAAAATGGAAATAATTTTAAATTACAAAAACTTACCCATTAAAGAAAAATTACATTAATGTGTAAATAAGCTTAAGAAGTTGATATTAATGACTCGCTATATGCATGAAGAATCGTCTGGTCTCTACTCTCATCTGATTCTTTGTATTCTCGTAACTTAGTTTTTACTTCTAAAATATTGTACTGTTGGGGTCATGTAAATGGACATCAGGAAAAAAGGGGTGGTAGTAGCTGATCGTTTGTTATTATTTAGACAGTTCTTATTTCCATCTATAGATGATAAATCATGTGACTACTGAATCAAGGAATCAAGATTTACGAAAGTATGTGTGTTATAGCAATTATATATGATTCTGGTTTCTGTTGCTTTTAGCTCACCTTGTCAAAGGCAATGTGAGCTTTGCCATCACTTGGCGTCCGTCGTCTGTCGCCCGTTAACTTTTCACATTTTAATCTTCTCCTCTGAAACCCCTCAGCCAAATGAACTGAAACTTGGTAGGAAGCATCTATGGAAGGTCCTCTCTAAAGACTGCTCTTTGTGTACCGATCCATTAACAATCATTTCCGCCACAGGCAATTTTTGTTTCTGATTGGCCGATTTTCTTCTCTGAAACCGCTTGGCCAAATAACACGAAACTTGGTAGGAAGCATCTATGGAAGGTCCTCTATAAAGATTGTTCATTTCATTTCGATCCGTTAACAAACATGGCCGCCACAGGCAATTCTTGTTTCTGATTGGTTGATTTCTAAAAAAAATCTCCTCCTCTGACACCGCTTTCCAAAATGAACTGAAATTTGGAAGGAAGCATCCTTGGCAGGTCCTCTATAAAGATTGCTCATTTCATCGCAATTCGTTGACAATCATGGCCGCCGCAGGCAATTCTTTTTTTCTGATTGGCCAATTTCTAAAAATCTTCTTCTCTGAAACGGCTTTGCAAAATGAACCGAATCTTTGTAGGAAGTATCTATGGAAGGTCCTTTATAAAAATTGCTCATTTTGCCCCGATCTGGTTGCAAACATGGCCAACACAGGCAATTCTTGTTTCAGATTGGTCGATTTCTAAAAATGTTCTTCTCTGAAACTGCTGAGCCAAATGAACCGAAACTTGGTGGGAAGCACCTATGGAAGGTTCTGTATTAAGTTTTCTCAAAGCAGAATGAAAGGTGAGCGACACATGTTCAGCCCACTGAGCCTCTAGTTTCAAGATGCAACAATAGAAAATGGAGTAATGAAGAGAGACATACAATTTATTCGATGAATATACAAAATAGATAACTTTTGAAAAGCAATCGACATAACAATCTTCATGTCTACAACAGAAAGATTTGGCTTAGTTGGTTTATGGTGTTTAACTCCACTTTCAACTATATTTTGGTTATATCGTGGCGGTCAGTTCTATTGGTGGAGGAAACCGGAGTACCCGGAGAAATCCACCGACCTGTCGCAAATCACTACAGAAGTTGGAAATAAATTGACTTCTAACTATAGAAAACTGTTGTTGTTATTTACTGTCAAAGTATGAAAGACGTATTTCTACTAAAAATTTAGTATATTTATGACGTCAATCAGTTCACAAATAATAAAAGATACGGAAAAAATGTGCAACTGAGATATTTTTGTTCCATGTGTCAAAGAAAACAATGCAAAAGTACTATCGTCAATATTTGGAGTTTTTCTTATATAATAACCATTAAAAAAAGTCTTATTTTTTCATGAATCTTTCGCTTTCACTCTAGAAATCTCAATACGAACACTTTAATACACGACTGATAATTTTATCAGGAAATAACTAAGAAAACAAGATAGTTTGTAAATCCATTTTTAAGGTATACGGTCTATAGGTGTTTTTTTTTTAAATATTTTCTATGTACAATGTAAAAGGTGTGAACAATAGAAATCGTTCATACGGTTTGTTTACTATTGTTTTGTTGACAATAAAAAACAAAAAACAACGTGTTTATTGGTATGTGAAATGTTTTAATTGGTATGTTAAAGACAACGTCATATGCCTTTTCTTGTTCAGTGAGTTCAATTAAGATTAGAAGTGATTGTTCTTTTTGTTAATAATATTGATATTTATTACCATTATTTAAACTTTCTTTTCATAAAATGCTAATACAATAATGATCGTTTTAGTTGTGATAGTGAAAATCTGAATTATAAAGTACTCGCTTGTGTAATCAGGTGCGGATTTAGAAGCGGTGTGTGTTACACCCCCTTTTCCATACAAAAAAAAGAAGCAAAGTATGTGCTATACATCAGTTTATTATCAGATTACCAGTAATGACTATCATTCCTTAAACCTCCCGAGCTTCTATGGGACTTCAATTCTTGACCCTCCTACCATGGGTATAGTATATACCCACTGGAGACCGGTTCGGTACCCTAGACTCCTCGTCTAGATTTCTCTCACACGGTCACACTCCAACCCCAACACCCGAACCCGCTTCTGGTTGGCGAGCCCATTTGAGTGCGATAGATTGTTTGTCAGACGACCGTTGTGGAGTTTTATTTGTTCTAAGTAAGAGAGGAGTGAAATTACATGTAATACCATAGACTGTTGGTTCAAGGAGCTAACATTATAAATACAAGTCAGCATGCTGCAATTGTTTTCGACATAATTTAGCTGACAACATTGCTGACTTGGCAATAAACAACAATTAATGATTCATCATTCACAGTTTTTATATACTACATTAAATTTTACAGTCTTTGTTTTGTTGCTTATCTTGAGATATGATGTTTTTTTCAATATCTATATTTTTGGTATTGATTTAGTAACTTTTTCCATATACAACTGCAAAAATGTAACATATTACTTCAATAAAATGAACACAAGACATTTTGTCTGTAAACTGACAATAAACTCAATAAACTATGAAATGGAACATGTCGTGGACTTTTGTCCTGGGATGGAAACTTCGTAATACGAAATACTTCCTTGAAAACTATCACAGAGTAATAAACGCTTCTTATCTTTTTCGTAAAAAAGACCAGTTGGACAGTCTAATCCCTCGGCTTTACTTAACAAAACTTTACTTTGCTTTCCATCGGGTGAAATTGCTATCACATTATTTGACCAACGACCCGTAACATAGATGTGACCTTCATCGTCATACGTGACTGCTCTAGGATTTCGTAGGTTTTCGTCCTTGAACGTCCAGATCTGCTTTCCATTACGGTCACAACAGTGTATAGTATGCGTATTCCATTCGGAATAAAATATTCGATCGCTAGATACCGCAACATACCAAACGTTGGCAACACTTAATGGTAGTGACTTTTCCTGGTTACCATCTATATCTATAAACTTAATGCCATGACGATGAAAAACAACCACCAGTTTTCCTTCACAGAAATCAATCCCGTAGCATTGGCTTTTTAAAGTAAATTTCTGAATAGCAATTCCACTAGATACATCTATGATTAGAATACAATGATCCAGTGGAATTGTCACCGCTACCCTTTGCTTTCCAATTACAGCTAAATCCCACGGCTGATTTGGAAGTGTTATATCTCTGTTATGGCTACCATCCTCGTGGCAGACGATCAAACGCTTGTCGCTGCAGTCAACGAAAATAAAGTTACCGTTTGGTAAAACAGCACAACTAGTTATGTAATTATCCCGTTTGCCCTTTTTAATTGAGATATTTCTTTTAAGTCTCAGTAGACATGATGGCTTACTGACTCCAAACACTGTTACAGTTGGCTTATGATCTTGTTTTCCTTTGTCGCGGGATCTGGCAGACGATATACGCACGGCATTCTTTTGAACTACTATATCACCGAATGACTTTACTTCAGCATACAACGATGCAAACTTTGGATTGAATTTCAACTCCATGTCACGCTGTTTAAGACGCTCATCTTCGTATAATGTATGTAGTGACGTATCTTCTTTCGATAGTTTGGTCTCCATTTCGCAGGTAGCTAGAAAGGTTTTTGCATCTGAGCCAAAATTTTTGATATTACTTATGTATGTATTGATATGCTTAATATTCTTTTCAATAGTTGCAAATTCTAACATGACGTCATCCAATTCTCCAATTTGGTTTTCTTCGACTATGCTCAAATTTACCAGAGTGTCGTGTTCAATTTTGTCTAAGAATGAGTTTATCTTTCTTCTTGCACTATAAATTTCTTTCTGGATCTTTTGTCTCTGTTGCTCGATGTTTGTAATGTTTTGCTTCCGGTTGTCACGGATAGATTGTATATCTGAGAATAATTGTTTAGTCCTCTCCTCCAGAGCAGTTAATAATTTAGGAGTTCTTAGTTCTGTAAGATTTTCATCTATTAGAACGATATCGGAACATCGGCCATGTTTCGATGTTATGCAAATGGAACAACAAGGGGTGTTGTGGGTGGCGCAATAATGATCAAATTTCTTTCCATGAAGACCGCAAAATTCCTTCCTATCTGAAACAAAATGGCGTAGCTTACGATACTTTTCAATTGGAAGCACTTCGTGCTTTTTGGTAGAACCAGTTGATCTATGATGTACCTTACATTCGGAACATAGTCCTTGGTTACAGAGAGTGCACCAAAGTTCCGCTGGTTGCTCTCGCAATGGGCAATAGCCACAGTTTATGGTGTTCGCCGTTCGGGGCGTTTTAATGGGTCTCCTTGCGCTCATTATACCTGTAATAAAATGTGTATAACATGCTTTAACATGTATTTAATGCATGAAACTATATACTATTCGTGGTATTAAAACTGAGCATTGATTATTGAGTTGAATGGTATTTGCTGCCTTCATTGATCTACGAAAGGCTTTCGACACTGTTTGGAGGGAGGGTCTATTCTATGTGCTACTGCAGCACCACCTCCCATATAAATTATTTAATATTATTTATTATATGTATCATGAGACTAAATGTAGGATTAAATTCCAAAATGGCATTAGCCATGATTTCACATCAACTTGCGGAGTAAAGCAAGGTGACGTTCTAAGTTCCAATTTGTTCAATTTGTATATTAATAACCTTGTGAATGATCTTAAAATTGGGCATACCCATCCACTAGTAGTAGGTGATGTCACAGTTACATCCCTATTATATGCTGATGACATTATTTTAGTATCAGAATCTGAAGAAGGATTACAAAACGGGTTAAATGTGTTAAGTGAATTCTGTTCCTCCTGGAAATTGGAAGTTAATACAAACAAATCCAAAATAATGATATTTAACTCTAATGGTAAATCATTCCTCAGTCACTTTAAATTGGATAATGAATACTTAGAGACAGTTAAATCATACTTCTACCTTGGTGTTACTGTTAGCTACACTGGCAACTTGAGCCAAACTAGCACAACCCTAATGGAAAAGGGCAGAAAGGCATGGTTCAAAATTAAAAGGACAATTACTCTAAACAATCCTTGCAATCTTCTTGAAAAACTTTTTGATTCCCTGGTTGTCCCCATCATCCTGTATGGATGTGAAGTTTGGGGTGTAGGTAATAAGTTCAGAGATTCTGACCCTTTTGAACACCTACATTTAAAATTTATAAAAGAAATTTTAGGGGTACAGTGTAAAACTACTAATGTAGCTTGTCTAGCAGAGACAAACAGAACTCCTTTGCATCTAAAACTCAAACTTTCAGCTATAAAATTACTTGATCACATAGTTAACTCCCCAAATACACTTGTAAATAAAATTTATATAAATACAGAAAAAACCAATAAATGGGTAACCACTATAAAAGAGTGGATTAATAAGTTAGGAATTGGACATCTTAACTTTAACACAAATAATATTAAATTTTATATTAATAGCATTCAACAAAGGATTCAAGATCAGGCTAAACAGAATATGAATAGCTTGATTAATGTATGTGAAAAGTTGAAGTTTTTTCGAGAAATTCATAAAAGTGGTGAAAGACCCCCATACATTGATATCTGTAAATTCAAATCAGATAGATCTTTGCTGAGCAAATTCCGGCTTAGTGCCCATTCTCTAGCCATTGAAAAAGGTCGTTACTCAAATATAGAAAGACAGAATCGTGTCTGCCTGTCATGTGATACAGGAGAAGTTGAGAACGAATATCATTTCTTTGCAACTTGTCCACATTATATATCTTTAAGAAAAACATTCTTACAAAAAGTTAACATTAAAACAGTTAACTCAAATATTTCATTAAGACACATGTCTTTACTTTTTAATAGTAGTTTGCTGGTCACTCTTAAAATTACAGTCAATTTTTTAAATGATTGTTTCTTAATGAGAAAGGCCATTTAGAAACTGAGGCTATTTTAATATACTTAGTAGTACTAAATACTACTGTCATTCTATGAGTCTGTTATTTTGTATTGTTTCATTTTATGCCATAACCATTTATTGTAAATGTGTTCGTGCAAATAAAATATTGTCTATTGTCTATATTTAATTTATTTTCAATGTTTCTGTACTTTATGTCTAATTTAATCACATTTTCTAATGGAATAGTTATATAATTCTTACCGTCAATTTTATATTTTTTGTGTTATACCAACATTCTTATTGTTTGTGTGCGATACGAATACTTTAATATATTTTTTAAATGAATGAAATTAAATCGTAAGGTATTTATTTAGCGTTAAGTTTGGAAGATTGAATTACATCGTAAGATCGATATTGTTTTAAAGTAAATGAGCTATCATAAATAACTTTTTTGTTAGTAATAGTAGCTGTGATTTCAAACTTTTTTCTTTGCGGTAGAAAGATAACAGACAGATTATATTTAGAAAACGTGCATATTTGGGGTGCATTTTTTTTCTAACCAAAGTTTGGCAAACGTTGTGTGTCGTTTGTTAAACGCTGTGTGTCGTTTGTCAAACAATGCAAAAGTAGAAACAAATGCCTCGTTTAATCAGAGTTTACTGACCCTGTTTGACCTGATAATATGTATATCGTACACATGTTGTCGGTAAATAAACTCATCTCTTCTTTTGTTAGATTCCACTCGTCCTGAATATAGCTGAAAAAATGCTCACTGGACGTTAAACATCAATCAATCAGTCAATCAATCAATGTTAGATTCCATCTTTGTTTTTGCGGGAAAATTCCACTTGTCTATAATTGATTCAGCGTTGAGATTAGAAACAAACGCAACAAACGATAAACGACAAACTGTAGACGCACATTTAGCGATTGCATAGTTTGTCAAAGTTTGTGCAAACTTTACAAACGTATGTTAGAAAAAAAATGCTCTCAACGCGTACGCGCGTAGTCGTTTGTATCGTTTGTGTTAGACAAAAATGCACCCTTGATTGTAATAAAAATTTGAATCTTCATGAACGGTTCGTTTGGATGATATCAAATAAAATGTCAAATTTATCAATGAATTAGTCGAATGGGTGAACGATTGAGTGATTGTTGCTTAACGTCAAATGGGCAATTTTTCAGCCATACCATGGCGAGAACAAGTTACCTTTGGTAAGATGATGATGATGAACTAGACTAACGCGCTTAGTTGGAATTTTATAATGCCTGCTCACTGAAACAACAGTCCGAGGCTAGACATGTCGCTCCACTCGAATGCATTATTCTGATTCCGAGGCAACCAGCCTTTGCTCTTACTCCTTAATGCTGCGTTATTGGCGGAGAAACAAAAAATACTAATTTGATAGTCTTGGGTTTGATCCGACTGGGGTTCGAACCCACAATCTATTGTACTCGAGACGAGCACGCTTTTTTTTTCTTAATAAAATTTATTTACTATTTATATAAAAACATCATGAGACATATCTCTATGATTCAATATACTTTTATGTACAGAGTTATAAATATCATCCTTACATGTATAGTGTAAATGGACATATATTGTACATCTAGATTTAAAATTTATCGCTAAGCAGGAGTAATGTTATTTTTATTTTTATTTTGAAAGGAAAAATGACATCTCTAAAAAAAAAACACGTTAAAAGAGAGACAACTCTTATTTTTTTTGCATTGATAAATCAAGCACACCTAAGGTCTAATCGACATCTAATTATTAATCAAGCACAAGATGTCGAGTAAACCTGAGGTGTGTTTGATTTGTCATTAAATAAGTCAAGTTGGTATCTCTTTTAACGTAATTAGGCTTGTAAAATAAACAATTGTTATCCTCGTAAGTAAAATTTTGACTATTATTTGTACATGTGATTAAAGTATTGGCGGTTACAAAATATTTGCTGAAAAGAGACGCATGCGCAGTTGTTCTTTTTGTATATGGTAAGTGCACATTATACATTTTTGTTCAACTCGATGCGTCAGTGACTTGCGACACCTCAGTGGTTTTCTGCGGGTACTCCGGTTTCCTCCATTATGTAGGGCGTCCAACTAATTTTATAAACAATATAATCTTACAAACTGCAATGTTCAAGTAAGCAGACAATGTATTATGTGTTTTATTCATTATCTGACATAAATTCATAACATGGATTCCGGATTTTTATTTTTCATGGGAAAAAAGGAATAGTCAAGTCAAGTACTAACTCAATATTATAGCGGATTTCCTGTAACGAATGTATTTACCAATTGCTCAATGAATATTGACCAACTGTTATTTTTTTTTGGTGTTGGTCAGAAAAAGATTAATGTTCCTATTGTTAAGAAATCGAGTTCCTATTGTTGGGCAATCAATGAACAATGGGAACTGTGTTTAAACTTCTTTCCTGATGAAAACTTTCTCTCTGATGAAACTTCTTTGATGTTATATCATATTGAAAAATTACTACATTATAATGATTAACTTTCTTTCATATACCTGATAACAGGCACTGTATAACGGTATATTATAATCTTTTCCCAATTTGAGAAATAACTCCCATTGTTTTTAATTTAAATAGCTGGTAAACATTTTTCTAACATTTATATTTTTCCTTTTTTCTTCGTTTATATTTGGAATTCATGCAGATATGGAAAATAATGTTTTGTAATTGCTCATTTTCACAATATATCTAGATATGGATACAATACATGTATGTATACAATATTCAAATTTGCAAAATATTGCAAAATACTGATTTCATGTACCAACAATGACCATATTCCATATTTTTGCCAGGTTTATATCCCTGACATTAAGATGCATGAAGGTGATCGTCCACACAAGGATCCACTGTATCACATCTTCACAAGTCAAGTGTTTTTTTATCTGCTTGTGTTCACCATCTGTTTGTGGGGAGAACAAGCAGATCGGAAACACTTCGACTTGGGAAGATGCAGTATCCATAATGCAGACATTTACATAGTTTATTGTCTATTTGGCGACTCTGAAAATAGGGGGGGGGGAATTATTAAAAATTGGATTTAATTATATATTTTTTTCTTTATAGATGTGTCATCTTGTATATTATATACAAACTCGAGCATATATTTACAGTTTGTCTTTCTGTCTCCTCCGCTTTTTTGTATACCTGGATTGGGAAGGTTACCAAACTCTTACCTCCATTTTTCTCATTACCTGTCTTTCTAGTTGTTAAACATGAACATCGATGGGCATTGAAACGTTGGTCGCCAACAGTAAATTATCTTCTAACATACTGAGATATACCAACGTCAATAGTTGAATTAATAAGTGGGTGTTGAATTAATAAGTGGGTTTTTTCTACAGAACCTACATGGAATGGCATTTACGTGGGTCTCATGTGTCATCGTCTGCAGCATGCATGAGTATGAGAATCGACAATACTGTGTTATTTTTCTATCTATTCAAAAACGTTTCTGGGCACAATTCTCATCTGAAAGACTTTCTTCTATCACACCTTATTCAGTTCATGATGTGGTGCATACGTTATCTAGGTTTGTTCGGGTATAGTGGCGTCCAACACATATTGTGTTGTGTTGTTTTTGTTTTGTTGTTCTTCGTTCTGTGTACCTTATGTTGCCAGTTTCTCTGGAATGTCTATTTTTTATTGCCCCTTCGGTATTCTCTAATGTTTATTACTTTCTATCCGACCTCAAGCGAAAACCTTGCCAATGTACCATTTACCTTTATTTGGTAGTTTCTTCTAGTAATTATACCCCCTGTAAAAAAGTTTGGGGGGGGGTATATAGGAATCACCCTGTCCGTCCGTCCGTCCATGTACTTTGTAAGCGCAACTCCTCCTAAACGGCTTATTGGATTTTTATGAAACTTTACACACTTGTAGTACACTACCTGTAGATGTGCATGAAGGAATATGGTTGCTGTCCAAAATTTAAAAGGGGAGATAATTCAACTTATACTTTCACGAAAAGGGGGGATGTACCTTGTAAGCGCAACTCCTACTAAACTGCAAGCGGGGGTATCACTCGGTGAGGTCACTCACAGTTCTAGTTAGTTACAGCAATTGCTGGTCCCATGACATCTTTAAGATAACTCTTGAGTTCTTCAAGCCAAAATGCTGTGCTACAATGTGTGTTATTCTGTGGTGTGTCAAACAAACTTGAACAGTCGTTTAAATATAAGTCTAAACTAGAAGTCTCTTATCTGGACTAAGTCAATAATGTTCTAAGAAAATTAATGTTCTCTATACATTTGCCCTTTGTGTCCAGTATTGTGATGGCAGAGGGGTTCACATATTGTATACGAAGGGTATAAACTCCCCAACGTATCTAAAACAGTGCAAAGCTACCAGCTGTAATGTCCGAGAATTATACATCAGAGGGTATAGATGGTTTATCAGGCTCATAGCCAGTATTTTGCAAGGAGTAAGTCTGATACCTCTAGATATGACATGATATTGTGGTTAGGTCCTATGAAAGGAAATTCAGTCTGTATATCGGTCCGGTGCCAGGATAGCTAAGAAGGGGCCTGTGAATCTCTGAAGGGTCAACTTAGCAAGGCACACATTGCGGTATTAACTGATTATGTTTGTTACTGCATTGTATAAAGTATATGTTATCTGGATATTCTGCTGCACAGGAAATAAAGCATTTATGAAAGTTGACCAATGGTTTTATTGGACCTCAAATTCTCACTTTTGAGAGAGAGAAGTCCCAATCTGTCCTCGGGGCCCAAAAGCAGTCTTGTTCCGCCTTGCATAATTTCTCTTGGAGGCTCTGCTTGTGGTTGATGTCTTGGGGCTGCTAAGCCTCCAAAAGTGAAGGTGTTATTGTAGCAAAATCCTGGATTCTGGTCATTTCCACGCAGCTAATTTGAATTCTAGTAAGCACATTTTTACACTGCATTTTTCATGATTTTCTTAATACAGATGGGGAAATTTTCTAAGACTAACTAAAAGATATAATTTGCAAGCAGTTCACTTCCCACATTAAATTTAACAAATCAAACTGTTAGATTATTACTGATCCAATATTATAATACATAGAACCAAGCCTAACATGGGAAATTTAACTGAGCCAAGTGCCGTCGTGGTCGTGATCGTATGGTAGTTGGATTTACAACTTCCTGTGTAATCAGTGTCTATCACCACTAATGTTGTGAGTTCGAATCCCGCTCATGCGAGGTTTACTCAATACAGCATTATGTGACAAAGTTTGTCAGTGACTTGCGACAGGTCGATGGTTTTCTCCAGGTACTCCGGTTTCCTTCACCAACAGAACTAACTGATCGCCATGATGTAACAGAAATATTGTTGAAGGTGGTTTTAAACGCCATAAAAATAAACCCGTCAACTGAACCATTAACAAATATTGCCTAGAAGCTCACCATACATGGGTTAATCTACAATTGTTTACTGAAGTTATATCTCTACGCAAATTTGAATCTGGTGGTTGCTTTTTTATTTTATTTACAGAACGACTTGTAACTATATCAATTATATTACAACTTGTTTCCCAGAAATGCTAGACAGGGCAATAAGAGGATTCCAAGTCTGACCTTCCTAACCATGTTTGGTTTATAGTACTATTAGCCTTATGTTTCCGAAAAGATAATCAAATGTGATAATGAAAACTATAAGAGACCAAAAAAGTATGATGACCGGTATTGTGTTCTGGCTAGTTTGTATAAATATAGCTTTTGAAATTTTAAGATGTTTTTTTTTTGGAAAGCATGCCAAAACAACAAATACAACACAAGCTCCAGTGAGCTATTTTTGTGCAGTGTATGTCGGTCAAAAACTCACTAGAGTTTGTACTTCATTTGTTTTTGTTTTTTTTTTTGACATGCCGACTTTAAATAAAACTGATCTTATCTTAGCAGGAGATGTCAAAACTTCACATGTTCTTTCGCTTGTGCGGACCAAGACCCGTCTTACATTGTAATCTGATTTTTAGTATATTGGAAATAATAAAACATCAGGCCCCATCTGACATAGAATAACAGACAGAAAAGTAGTGTTAGATAGTAAAATGATGTATTAGAAGGGTCTTCCATTGACATGTGTCATATGTTATTTCATTCTCTATCCAGAGTTGTCGTTCCTACTACGCTACACAACATCTCTGTCAACGCTCATTACACAAGATTTTTGTAAAATTTAGAAACAGTTAAAAAAATCTACTTAAAATTGTTTTGATTATTGTAAATATCAATAAAGATAAAAATAAATCACTCATTTCAAATCAATTCTCTCTTAAAAATGATTTGTGATCGTTTTTAACTTTTTAATTTTTACCTCCGCAAAATAGTTCTCCAAGAAGTGGGGGGTAAAATCATTTTTAAGAGAGAATTGATTTGAAATGAGTGATTTATTTTCGTCTTTCTTGATATTTACAATAATTAAAACAATTTTAAGTACATTTTTTTTACTGTTTCAAAGTTTTACAAGAATCTTGTAAAATGAGCGTTGACAGAGATGTTGTGTAGCGTAGCAGGAACGACAACTCTGGATAGAGAATGATGTTATTTGTGTTTGTTACATATAGTGGTGTACAACACGTATAGACTATAAGAGTAACATGACGGGTGTCTTATAAGAGGAAGGAACAGCTTACCATTCGCGAGCACCTGAGTTCACCCCCGGATTTTTTGGTGCGGTCCGTGTTGCTCATCTTTTTAGTTTTTTGTGTTGTCCTATTATGTGTCTTTGCGTTCTGAATTCAGTGTTGTGATGTCAGTTACGATTTCCGCATAACACGATATTCGGTTCGTCTTTACCTCTAGTTGCTTAGTAACATTGTTTGTGTTTGTTTGCGTATAGTGGTGTCGAACGTTGTGCTTTACTTCGTATTGTGTACCCTATGTTGCCAGTTTCACTGGGTTGTCCATTTTCGATTGTCCCTTTGGTATTCTCTAACGTTTATTTTGATAGAAACAGCAAAAAATGCTGCCAGGAGAAGATCATGTGTATTGGTACCCTAACTTTGAACAAAGGATACAATGGTAATAATTGTAAATCAAACCTGTTCTACAATAGCTTCCCCGAAATGGATCCATCTAGCGTTAGTTGGACAACCTACGAACTAGATAGATATACTCTATAACAATGCTGAGAGCGAGGATAGTCTCCTGTTTTATGGATGAGAGCGACGATTTCGCCTTCTTCTTTTCTTCGACACCGTTAATGGCTATCAAATGTTTTGTAAATGGACACTCTCACCTGCACCCAAAGATTATCAATTGGACTAAATGATTAAATGATATTCCACACTCAGTCGAACTGTTTCACTTAAAACGATGCTAGTGTCACTTTATTTGTTTCTTCACATCCCATATTTTCAAGTTCTGTAATGGCCTTTATCAGAGATACATGCTGTACATGTACAATCAGAAGATTGTAAAGCCATCAGAGATACATGCTGTACATGTACAATCAGAAGATTG
>MJUT01006004.1:135215-148333 GCA_002080005.1 Gigantidas platifrons
TGTCAATATCTGGGTAACTTGGGTAAATTTCATGGCAAAACAATGGCGTGAAGTGAACATGTTCCCTGACCGAGACATTGTAAGATTTTTCAGTCCTCGTGGTTTTAAAGCCAAATTTCCGTCAACAAGAATAATAATTGATGGGACTGAATGCCCTGTGATGAAGCCAAAATCTCCTATAGCTCAACAGGCCACATTTTCAACATATAAGAACAGGAATACTATCAAACTGTTAGTTGGTGCAACTCCTGGTGGATTAGTAAATGATATTTCTCCAGCATATGGTGGTTCTACAAGTGACAGACAAATATGTGAACGAAGTAACTTACTCACTATATGTGATAAAGGTGACTCAATAATGGCAGACAAGGGATTCAATGTCCAAGATTTATTTGCACCATATGATGTAACAATTAATATTCCAACTTTTTTCGGAAAAAAAAATAGAATGACTGGCAAAACTGTTATAAAAGATCGTGCAATTTCAAGTAAAAGAGTTCATATAGAAAGAATAATAGGACTGGCAAAAACATACAAAATTCTAACCTTTAAATGTTACTGAAACAAAACTAGCAAGTGAAATTACATTTGTCTGTTTTATGTTATGCAATTTCAAAACTTGCATCATTCCAGAAACAGCATAAGTATATATGAAAACTACTTGACACATTTATATGATTTCAGATTTATTATTATTCTAAACCACATTTAGTATATATTTAATCCAACAAGTTTATTCAAATGAATATTTACTATACTCCTTGTAAAACAATCTTTGCAGAACAGCACTTTTAAAATATTTTTCATAGAATTCTTGTAATTTTGTTTACCATGTTGTTTATAAATATGTCGTCACGTTTTACATGAATACATTTGAAATCCTTAAAGGTGTATATCACAAAGTTACAACTAGTGGCACCAGTACAGAATAATTGTCCCTGTATTTGGTAGAAATAGTCATGGTTGTTGTCAGGAAATAAGTGTCCTTCCTCCTCTTTTAAGAATGGTACTGTTTTTGTGTTTATCATCTGATTTCTCACAACAAAAGGACATTTAATTTCAAGGACAGTTTCACCATCTATGATTGCATCTGGAGATGCCCCAATACATGGGTGACTTTTACTGACAAAAATGCCACATTGTCTGGTTCCACGACCATGTTCCAACTCGTACTTGGCAAGTGCAATTGATTCATATTTGTGTCCATGCAATATTGCAGGTGTTTTAATTTCCTTGAAAACAGTTAATGAATCTGCTAAATTGCCGAAGTTTGTTCTCTCTGTTGCTTTACATATACGCCCAAAATTTGAAGCCTGAAGTCTTTTACATCTCTCCTGTTTCCACATTTTATTTTTTGATTGACCGGTTGTTGAAGATTCAATATATTTTATTTCATCTTCAGATATGTGTGAAATGTTGGCATCCTTTAACCACCTTTCTGCTGGGTGCCCTTGGAGGTATTCATGATCTGAAGCTACTGCATACATATTTGCAGGTGGATACAGTTGAGATATTGGAAATTTTGAAACACTTTTGTGATTTAAACAAATGTTGCGGAAATAGTCATTGTAACTTGCACTCTTTCTATATTTTGCAGGACGTGGGTCAAACTGAACGTCTCTTCCCTTCTTAACTGTTAAAGGAAGGCTGTTGGCCTTAATCGATGAGCCTCTATAAGGTTTACTATGGTGGAAAGTCTGTAATCTCTGTGTACATGTTTCCTCTGTAATTATTTCACCATTGATTGAAAAATTGTGAAGGGCCAAAAGAAGACAGCACACATGCTTGCAATGTGCATGTGGTCCCATCCCCACAGCACATTCACATTGACATTCATCTATGCTCCCATGTTTGTCAATGGCAATGTCTACTTTATATGTAACTGTCCTCTTCATCTGAGCTCGACATTCAGTTTTTATATAAAAATCATTGTTAAATTTAGCTAGGCGAATATATTTTAAAAAAAATTCTTTGTATAAGTTTTTTGCATCCGAGTCTATGGTCTTTTCCATTGGCTTTAAGTATACCTCAATATTATCAATTTTAAGGTCAACAAAATCTGTTTCACTGTTGAAATCCTTATAAAGAGAAGAATCTGGTAATATCATTGAGTATTCCTCTCCAACTTCATCCTGATTCCCAAAGTCTTGGTTCCTATCATATGCTTCTAATCTGTAAAATAAATTATTTAAAAATTAGAGTTAAAAAATGTAAAAAAGTGCATAAAGATAAATATATAATTTATTTAATTTTAGCTTGTCACAATAAAAATTAAGATTAAGATGTTAAAGCATAGCTCATTTTAAAAGTAAATAATTATTAAAAATATAAGATATAAATGACCCCAAAAAAATTTACTTATATTTTATACAAATAATTTCCAAATTGTACAACTTGTAAATATTTACCTTTCTATCAACTTATGTTTTTGTCCATATATCCTTGCTTTTCTTTTCCTCAATTCATCTTTTAATTGTGGAAGACTCCATGATCCATAATTAGACATTGTCATAAAAATTAAATTAAATTATTTCTTTTGTGAATTTGAGATAGTTGTGTATGTACTTGCTGACTGGTTGAATGCTAATGTAATGTAATAATATGTGTGCAGACTAACAATTATATACTGTAAACATATGTTTGGGATTACCAGTTGATGCTGATAAGGACCGTGTTAAGTTATGCGCCACCTGGATTGATGTGGAGATAAAGATGACTTTGGTTTCTTATTGTACGAATATATTAATCAGGAGAACCTTTCTGACTCAGTTTTATGGGCTCTTATACTTATTTCCTTTTTCGGCATGCTCAGGAAATCACAGTTTGCCAATTCTTCAAAGAAGTCATTTACTTCTGTTGAACAGTTCACACGAGGAGATTTTCTTTTTACCATTCAAGGAATGAGTGTAAACATTAAATGCTCAAAAACGATGGAAAAGCATAATACTATCAAGTTCCTCTAATACGCAAATCTGGATCAGTGTTATGTCCGGTAACTGCTGATTCACATATGTTAAATTTAAGGCAGTGGCTATATTGCCGGCACCGGCAAAATAGTATGGGGACTATTTTGCCGGCGCCGGCAAAATAAGCAAAAAAATGTTAAATGGCTATTTTGCTGGCACTGTCAAGGAAAATAATTTTCCCTGAAGACATTCTTATATATTTTATGGTTTGTTTAATTGAAAGTCATTTCGTAACAGAAAGTAAAAAAAATCCATCATATGGAACAGTACTGAAGTCTGTTATAAAAATCATTACTTCTCTTATTTTATCATTTCAAATTTTTCAAAACATTTTTGCTTTGTTTTAATAATGGTAATTCTATAATAATCAGTGCCGGCAAAATAGCCACTTACAATTATTTTGCTTATTTTGCCGGCGCCAGCAAAATAGTCCCCAGACTATTTTGCCGGTGTCGGCAAAATAGCCACTGCCTTATAATTATCATTTCAAATTTTTCAAAACATTTTTGCTTTGTTTTAATAATGGTAATTCTATAATAATCAGTGCCGGCAAAATAGCCACTTACAATTATTTTGCTTATTTTGCCGGCGCCAGCAAAATAGTCCCCAGACTATTTTGCCGGTGCCGGCAAAATAGCCACTGCCTTATAATTATCATTTCAAATTTTTCAAACATTTTTGCTTTGTTTAATAATGGTAATTCTATAATAATCAGTGCCGGCAAAATAGCCACTGCCAAATTGTTTCTTGTCCGCCATGACATCTTACGTAGACTCTCGCGATGGGCGATACGGTCTTTTTTTTGTCCGATTAGTTTTCGTTATTAATGTTTCGTTGTTTACTTCCGTCGCGTCTGCTATTGTCAAAATGGATAACGGAGAAAACATGGAAAATGCTCGTTATGCAATGAATGATGACACTGCTGGCTTCATAAATCAAATGAAAACACAAGTAGGAAAACTGAGTATAATCATAATTAATCATTAATTAACCATGATTTAAACACAGACTTAAATAATCTGTCAGCAAAAACTATCATTGCATTTTGTTTCGAAAAAAAAAATGAATTCAGTTGTGTTTAACTTGTGTATTCTCAAAATGTTTATCATAGAAAATTATCTTGAAATTATATAGAGTAAAAATACATAAAATCATGTTTTTATTGATACATAAATTATCAAAATCGGACATGAATTGACTTCAGAGTATTTTTTTTTAATACGAAATATATAGGGAATATTGGAATCGTACGAATACTTTTGTCCACAGTCTGTATATGATAAATAAGCTATGATATGGCATTTTTCATATTACAATCCATATCAACCCTCGACCCATATTTGCCCATGGTCGGTGGTTCTCTCCGGGTACTCCGGATTCTTCCACCACTAAAACTGGTCGCCATGATATAGCTGAAATATTGCCGAAAGTGGCGTCAAGCACAATAAATCAAATCAAATCAAATTCTTAACAGTTCTCGACATATAAAATGTTGTAGTTTTCTGAGTATTATTCAGCAAATTCTATACATTCTCAACATTATCTTAGTCTCGAACCAGCCTCGAAATCCTAATACATTGTATTATAATAATAGTTTTGACATATTTTAGACATTCTTACCATTGTATGGAAGCTTTCGACTGATACTGTTTTGCTAATCACGACATATTTTAGACATTCTTACCATTGTCTGAACGCTTTCGACTGATACTGTTTTGCTAATCACGACATATTTTAGACATTCTTACCATTGTCTGAACGCTTTCGACTAATATTGTTATACTAATCACGACATATCTTAGACATTCTTAACATTGTCTGAGTAGACGTGAAGACGTCTCGGCATTCTTAATATTGACCGAATACTCACGACAGATATTGGTTAAAGGGGCATTAGCTACGATTTTAACCAAAAAAATTATATGCTTTGGAAATTGGTAAATAGCCTTAAAATGATGAAATAAAGGTAAATATTTCACATTAAACAGCTTATCGAACCACTTTCCGCCCTTTGAGAACGAAAATTACCATCGATTACTTATTTGCTTATTTACTTTTTCCGTATCCAATTGACCTTATTAGTGACAGGTAAAAACGAATAATTTGTATTTTGTCGCTTATTAACTGCCAACTTGCATGGTTCTTTGTCCGTAATTAACACCGACTAAAAGCAGATTCACAAAAAATAAGAAATAAGTGCATTGTTGTACTGATTTAATGACGATTCGACAAACTCCGTAAACAATGTTGATAATTAATAAGATGGTGTCAATTTCTTCCGTTTTGTTGGGTTTTCTATGTAAGACAAGCCATAAAGACAGCTGCGCGTGACCTTGTCTTACATGCCATTGTCAGCCAATCAAATCGGCCGAGTATAATCAATAATCAATTCTATTCAAGTAAAATCTGGAGGAGAAATTTCAAAACCATATGTTAATCACCAGGGTGTTAAACAAAGCGGAATATTGTCTGCCGAGTTCTACAAAGCATACAACAATGACATCTGAAACACCTTAGAAATAAGTGATATGGGATTTAAAATAGGAACTAGTTATGTGGGTTGTCCAACTTGTTCAGACGATATAATGCTATGCGCTAAATCTGAACAGGAAGCACAAACACAATTATATATTATAGAGCAATGTACTTCATATGGCAGAGTGAAAATTAACAGTAAGAAAACATAAATCATTCGCATAAATGACAACAAAGCTAAAAATAAACCACTAACGCTCTTCAGCGAAACTATAAACGGAAAAACATCATTAAAGCATTTGGGTATAGAACGAAAGAAGAACAACAGACCGGATATAGAAAAACGAATCTCTATTGCAAGAGGCACTATGTATTCACTCATGGAAGCAGGTCTACACGGAATCAATGGAATAAATCCACTGATAGCTTGGAAATTATGGCGAACGTTCGTTGTGCCAAGAATGCTATATGAAATTGAAACACTGAAGATAACAACAACAGATATATACAAACTCGAGCAATTCCAGAAAAAGACCCTTAAATAGTTTTTAGGCTTGCCACAACAAACAGCTGATCCAGTAATCCACATCTTGTTAGCAGCCGATTGTATCGAGCAAATTATACATAAGGCAATTATTGGATTGTTTCTAAGGATATTGAAAGATCCAGATTCAGTCGAGTACCAACTGACCATACGGCAATTAGCAATCAAAGATTGTGAGTCTAATAGCTGGTTTATAACAGTGAAAGAAATTCTACTCTCATATGAATTGCCATCTGCTCATAAGATTTTATTAAGTCCTAAGAAAAATTGGAAACCTATAACTCATACAAAAATTGACAACTTCTGGAAAAACAGGTGGTCAGAAGATACAAAAACAAAGTCAACGTTAAGTTATATGGAAACAAATACATGGAAATATAAACAACAAAATTTGTGTTGGAGCAGTGTCAGAGACAACAAACGAGACGTCAACAAAGGAGTAATAAAATCACGAGTTCTGACAGGAACATACAAAACCCCGCATATCATCAGCCGGTATGAAAAATCTACCACAACATCGGTATGTCGATTATGCCAAAAGGACAAGGAGGACTATGCACATTTTCTCCTTAAATGCGATACACTATCGACAATAAGATATAATCATCTTGTAAGATTGGCTTTACATCTTGAGAACTTACAAGTAAACACAGATTACCTAGTTAATTCTGAAAAGGATTTGCTTCAACTGATAATTAACTGCAGTGCAAGTAATCTGATTGACTCTCAATACCGGAAAGATGTTGACACGATCTGCAGAGATATGATTTATGTTCTGCATGTGAAAAGAACAGAACTGCTCTTAGAGTAAAAGGTTGCTGTCAGTCATGTTTATATATTTTTATATTTTCATATAAATGAAACCCTCAGACCAGTGAGAAGAACTTTATTTTAAATTTTATGATACCGTATTATAATGATTTTTATCCTTTTAATAAATCTAGGATTTTTAAGATTAAATATTTTTAATCCATGCCAGTTCATCCATGTACAGTGTAAATACATGTTATAGTTTATTTTACCTTTTAAACCAAATCGTTTTAATTTTTAATTGTCTTGGTTTTAAATATTAACGCGTACGTCAGCTTATAATTGACGGTGACCCTTCATATAGGGTGGAGTTTCCTGAACAAAACAGAACAGACTGCTGTACATGGTAATATAAATTGTCGTCTTAGTAGATCTAAAAAAAGCTTCAAATATCAATTTTACCTGAATTTTAACTGATTTCCCCTAATAGATTTAATGCGGCTTTAAATAAGTGTGTATTTACTGCATTGCACGTGGCGTTGTAATATTTTGTGTAGTAAACATGACATTGACATGCGAATGAATGAATGAAATCGACATGCTTTGTTTTTAAGTTGAAACGGAAGAAATAAGTACTTGCACTCGTCCTTATTGAAGATCTGAGATTTCTTCCACTCGTGAGAGAAATTCAGCGTCTTTCCACTCGTTCCGCTACGTTCCACTCGTGAAAAGACGGAATTTCTCACACTCGTGGAAGAAATCCCAGATGTTCAATAGGGACTCGTGTATGAACCTATTATTCTTGATCGATCTCAAAACACGAGCAGTTGCATGTTTTCCCCTGATGCGCGTACATTTCCTAACATCTATAAGTTACAGAAACACGTTTTATTAAGGCATTAATCATATCTGATAGTTTTTATGGGTAACAAATATTTACGATTTGGCAGATAATGCCCCTTTAAATAATATGTAAATCCTTAGCATTGTTTAATTAATCTAACTACTTTACTGATATTGCAAATATTGTCTTAATTTTTAGTGTCAATAACGTATTTCTTGATAGGGATAACTCTTTTAACCAGGACAAGTACTTTTGAAATGGATAACGTTTTCATTGCAGACAAGGCATATACTAATATCTCCCTTGTGTGTAAATCACATTACATACAATACATGAATTGGGCATAGTATTAACAACAATTTACCCCCATGGACTTAAATATGGAGTCTGTTAAATTCTAAAGAGTACATACAAGCAAGACAACTCTCCTGATGTGAGAGCATTAACATATTTGACTTCTCTACACGTTATACAACTATTACTCAATCTAAACTGAGATACCTTAAGCTAATTGATTCTGTTTTGCTTCATAAAAAACAAATGACAAACGCTACGATTTCCTTGTACAACGATGTTCTCCTTGTCTTTACTCCCATTAGTTGTGTAGAGGGTTCATGTTCTATTTGTTATTTGTATTTATTATACGATTTTCATTTCACATGGTGCTCGTGTCTTTTAGCAGTAACACGAAAGGTGCCACTAGTGAAGCAGGAACTGTCTACCCTTCCGGATCACCTGATTGCAACCCCGGTTTTTAGCGTGGTTCATGTTGCTGAGTCGGTAGTTTTCTGTGTAGTGTTTTGTAGATCATTATTTCTCTCTTTTCTTCTTTTTACTATTGTATTCCATGTCCTTCTTCTATTTAAGGCTTCTGATTATCTATCTGGTACATTCAAGCTTTTCGTGGAACACCTATCTTATTTAGGAAGGGACAAATAATAGTATGTAGAAAATCACTCTTTTTTTTAACAAAAGTTTTCTGAAAATCTTTAGTTTTCTGTGTAGTGTTTTGTCGAATGTTGTTTGATTTTAGTCTTTTTTGTTTTCATCTGACCTTTGTATTTTTTTACTTCACCGATTTTCTGCTTTTGAAATTTTAAACTTTTCTTGATAAAACACGATTTTTTAAACAAATACGTAGTCAGTAAAGATATACAACTGACGATTTTTTCGATACAGATATATATAGACAATATACGTACATTGTCGGAATATATAACATTTATTTGTACGAGCATTGGAAACAGGTAGAAAATTTAGCCTTTGTCGAGCTTTCCTCTCCAGTTTCGCGTGCAGCGACTGCAATAAAAAAATAATAATAAAACATTTTCCGACAATGTACAAATGTACGTATATTGTATTTATCATGCAAAGCAAACAAGACATAAAATAACTGTCAAATTGTCCAAGAAGAACAGTTATCCTTTCTTACCATCGCTCGACATGAATCAGGTACCATAAAACTATATCCTGGTCAGTGACCGTATATAGCAAAAAATATCCAGTCAATGCAATTTTACTGCGCAAATAGAACAAATGAAGGATGAAAATATTATAATTGACAAGTTCAATGCGCTTAAAACAGTGATCTCGGAGAAAGAAAAGCAAATGAAATATGAAAATGTATCATACAGCGATTGGATCACAAAGTAATGACAATGGTATATTTCTACCCACAATAGGGATTGAAAAGTCTAATTTAATTACAAACTGCTAAAAATTATTCGAAACGAATTAAAATTTCAAATTATCTGATGTTAAGGATTGTCAAAAAGGTCAAATTTCTAATACAAATTGAAAGAATCTGTTTTCAATCAAATGTAATGAGGCCAGTAGCTACTTGATCTTGTTGTGTCCTGTTAGCAGGTAGGTATGCGGCTGCCTGCACATTACTTATCGGAATCTGTGTTGGCGGCATGTTCATATCCGCTCCTGGATGAGCGGCTTTCTGAACATTACTCATCGGAATACGTGCTGTCGGCATGTTCATGTCCGCTCCTGGATGTACGGCTTTCTGAACATTACTCATCGGATTCCGTGTTGGCGGCATGTTCATATCCGCTCCTGGATGTACGGCTTTCTGAACATTACTCATCGGAATCTGTGTTGTCGGCATATTCATATCCGCTCCTGGATGTACGGCTTTCTGAACATTACTCATCGGAATCTGTGTTGGTGGCATGTCCATGTGCGCTCCTGGATATGTGGCTGTCTGAACATTACTCATCGAAATATGTGTTGTTGGCATGTTCATGCTCACCCCTTGTTCATTGGAAGAAACATAAACAACCATTGTATGCTGTTATTGTTAAAGTACAAAGTGATAGTTGTTTCTGACACAAACAAACACACACATATATATAATATGTTGTAATCAAATGTATGCGTTCATGGTAATTGTATTAATTTTTATATATTTCCGATATAAACGCACGGGTTGGAAAAATAGCAGGCCATTATATTGGAAAAAAATAATACAAGCACTAACAAGTATAACAAGGTTTCTAGTTTTCAATCCACCTACATCAGGCGTCAATTAAACACATTTTTCTTACAAAATTTTGTGTGAACATTTGTGGTTAAATGTAAACACACCTTCATTCATTGCATGATCGCATCATTTCACTAATACGGGGGAGGGGGTTGGGTCCATACAACTGGTATAACCCCAGCCACTTTATATTGAAATGCCTGTACCAAGCCAGGACAGAATGTGGTCATATATTTGTGTGTTAGGTGTATCGATTGTACCTCTTTCTAAGATTTTAATATTTGATTTTGAAATTGTTCCGTCAGTGTGGTATTTTTTTTTCTTTCTTTTTTTCCCACTGTATACTGGTACTATTAGTGTTATAATCATCATGGATCATAGCAAAAGTAAGAAGTAGATCTCCATAATTCTTTTTAGGGTAGAAAGTTGTTTTTCTCCTTTAGAATGTACATACGTGTACCGTTATACAAATAATTAATCAAATTTCTTCCTATTGTGAACCAATCAGTGTTGTTTAACTGTAAACTTACATCTGATGTTTCCCAGGTTGAGCAACAGCAGCAGTATGAGGAAGCAACAATTGCCAAAATCAATTCCACGAAACCAAGGAATACCACAAACGATGGCAACACAGCAACTCCACCACTGTCATAGCTACGCTAAAATAATATACGATTGTTTCAAGATACATGTTATTAAATGGCTTAGGTTTTTTTGTTTTATTGCCTTCAAGCACTTTTAAATTATTTGGCTTTCCATTCTTTCGATTTTGAGCGTACCGGATGAAGGTTATTCCATAAACGCGTCGTGCGCACCAAAATTAATGTCTACGTTTTTACTACATCTACTCGTCAGAACTCACTGAACCAAATTAAACCAAATATGCCTGGGATAGCCGTTAAGGTATCCCTTATCAAAAATTTTTTTGTGTCTGACAACCCCGTCCTCCATTCAAGATAGCAGTCATTACTAAAAATAGAATTTCTTGATTCGATTATAACTGATTTATATTAAGTCAAAAGGAACTCAAATTTAATTGCATCTGTATGACAATGAGTAGTTCAACATAACTTCAGAATTTTTCTGTTAAATGTTTCTTCAGCCGATTCATTCCGATTATGAAAATTAGGAATATTTTGATAAATGATTACAAATAAATCTACTCAGAACTTACTGAACCAAATTAAATATTAGATTTGATATCTATATTTTTTTAAGAAGTCAAATTGAAAATCAGGTGGGCAATTACATGCTTCTGGAAGCTGTTAGTCTCTGGGCTTAGGATCTTAATGAGTCAGCATTTTTGTTTCTTTTTCTTTTGGTTTTTATTGTACTTTAATTGTAATATCCTCCTGTCCAGATTTGAAACTACATTCAATGTTTATTTCATTGATAGTGTAAACAATAGACTTCTATTTTTGCAATTGACAAAAGACACGACTATTTAAATGCATTATTGCTTTCAGCCCTCGTTAATTATTCACGCATATCATATGAATGGTTCTTATCATATTAATGTTGTAAAACATGGTTATTCCAGAGTGAATATTATATGTTTGTATAATTTACCAAGAGAGCTCCCATAATTCCTAAACCGAAGAGAGTCGGTGTAAATACTGATGCTCCTACGATACAACATACCATGTATGTAATTTTCTGAAAATATGAAAGAAGTCATTTTTGTTGGTAATATGTTTATGCCAGTAGTAATATACACCATCTTATTGACATTAATTAACTAATTATTAACAGATTCAAATCTTCACTCCGGACCCACCGCATCGGTGGTGTAATAGTTAGAGTGCTCGCCTCGAGTGCGGTAGATCGTGGGTTCGAGTCCCGGTCGGGTCAAACCAAAGACTATAAAATTGGCATTTCTTGCTTCTCCGCTAAGAACGCAGCATTAAGGAGAAGATCAAAGACTGGTTGGCTCGGAATCAGAATAATGTGTCCGAGTGGAGCTACATGTCTACTCGCGGACTGTTGTTTCAGTGAGCAAGCACTATATAAATCCAACTCAGCGTGTTGGTCTAGTAGAAAGCGTACATCATCATCATTTCATTGAAAATTAACTTGTTCTCGCCATGATATAGCTGAAAACTGTATGTGTTGTGTTTGTCTTAGCCAAACGCGTCTTTTCTTCCTTCATGATTACTTTCCGGATGTTTAACACGAGTAACACGACGGGTGTCACTCATTGAGTAGGAGCTGCTTACCGTTCCGAAATACCTGAATTAGTGAGGCTTGCGTTGTTCATTTTGTCAATAGNTGTCACTAGTGCAGTAGAAACATCACCCCTCCTGGAACACTTGTATAAATCATTTAATAGTAACACAATGGATGTCACTAGTCCAGTAGAAACATCACCCCTTCCGGAACACTTGTATAAATCATTTAATAGTAACACAATGGATGTCACTAGTGCAGTAGAACCATCACCCCTTCCGGAACACTTGTATATACCCCAGGTTTCTAGTAATGGGGTTCATGTTGCTCAATCTTCAGTTCCTATTTATGGGATATTCATTGTTTGTCGTTTTGTCTTGTTTCTTTTCTACCGTTGTATTGTCTGTCTTTCAATTTACGGCTTCTATATACCCCTTTACTATCTTCTAAAATTCCTTAATTTCTTTTGATTAATTTCTTACTCAATCTACAGTTTTATACATCTCCTTTATTTTAACGCACTTTTGCCTCTTTTTCGAAAACAAAAAATATAACCTTTTTCTACGTGTACTTACTAAACACTTCCATTTGCTTCTACGATTCTGGATCATACAAAATGGAAATATCCCCTTCAAGATATACTGTAAAAAAAACGAAAAGAAGTGATATAAAGTGATTAATTCCCAAGCCTTTAAACAAAATAGATTGATTGATTGATTTATTGTGTCTAATGCCACTTTCAGCAATATTTCAGTTATATCATGGCGATCAGTTTTAGTTGTGGAAGAAACCGGAGTGTACGGAGAGAACCACCGTCCACGGGCAAGTAACTGGTAAACTTTATCACTTGCGGCTGCGAGTCGAGTGCACCCTTTTTTGTAA
>MJUT01006004.1:148424-162541 GCA_002080005.1 Gigantidas platifrons
CGGGCCCTTGAAACAAAATATATATTAATTACAAACTAAAATGATCTAAATTGCTGTAAATACATTTTTTCTTTATTATTATTTTTCAAATAATAAAACACAGAAAATGCTTTTTTATTTTGATTTGTCGATTTCCTAAAATTTATATTATTATATGAAAGGTATTATTACTTTAATTTCATTGGCTGACACCTTAGCCACTGATTTTCACAAATTTTTATAATCACCTCCTATATCTGCAACTGGGGTCGTCGTGGTCGTGATCGTATGATAATTGGATTGTTGTGAGTTCGAGTCCCCCTCAGGCGAAGTGTACTAAACATTATGTGATAAAGGTTGTCAGTGACTTGCGACAGGTCAGATGGTTTTCTCCGGGTACTCCGGTTTCCTCCACCAATAAAACTAACCGCCACGATATAACTGAAATATTGTTGAAGGTGGCGTTAAGTACCATGGGCATTAAGCAAACCTAAACCTATATATGCAACAGAGACAAATTAGTTAAAGATAATTTATTTTTGCAAAAAGACAAAATTGATAAGACACAAGTAATACAAACTTATGAAGTCTTCTCTGATTTACAATTTTAACTTGATATTGCATATGAGCATGCACAGTACAAAGGAATAAATTACACAATTATTAAGTTAAATTTTAGTAAATCAGAGCCAAAACACGTGTACCTGTAAAGTGCGAACCGAAATAGAAACGAAACGAGACGAAACGAAACGAAATCAAACAAAACGAAACGAAACCGAACGAAACGAAACCGACCGAAACGCAAAGAAACGAAACGAAATGTAAGGAAAAAAAAGAAACGAAATCAACCAAAACGAAACGAAACCGATCAAAACCAAATGTAACGGGGAAAACATGTAAAAATCAATATGGCATGAAGACTAAGAGGATTTGTAATATATTGATTAACCAAATTTAGAAGACTTAAAGGGTTCCCGATTTTATACTTTACACTCCGACAAAAGTTAAGCACCACCCTAAATTTTTATCGATATATATTTTTTTACATCAATACTGTTAAAACAATAAGATAGATATCACCATTTTTCTTACACTTCTTAAAAGACTACACCAAGTGCTCTAAAATGACCAATCTACGAAGTATTTATCATCCTGAAAGACGTGACTATGACGTGGCAAACATGGGGTTCAAAACAGGCGCTGGAAAAACGTAAAACCAGTTTGTCTTTGATGGAAGTTTTTAACATTGCATTAAAATGCAGAGTCTTCAGATTTTAAGAACTTTTAAATGCATCTATTATGCGTATGTGTAAGGCATCAAAATCAATAACGAGTATATCCACCGCGTTTATTGTGAAGTTCTGTAACACGCTTCGTCATGCTTCGCACAAGACGCCTAAGCCGTGTTTGGGGGAACTGTTGCCACACCTGTAAGATAGCAGTTCTTAATTCGTCAATATTTTGACATTTTGGATTGCGTTGGTTAATTTTTCGGCCAATAAAGTCCCATACATGCTCTATATGGTTCATGTCTGGCGACATCGCAGGCCATGGAATTGTCTGAACAGCCTCTTGCTGTAAAAAATATTGTACAATTCGGGCTCTAGTGTGGCCTAGCGTTGTCGTCCATGAACATTGGCCTGTCAGCCAACGCATGTTTGTCGAAATGGGGGACTACGCGTGGAGCGAGCACATTGTCACGGTATTTTTGGCCTGTCAGATTACCATCAAGAACGTACAAGTCCAACTTACAGTCAAAGGAAAAACAACCCTACCCCTAAAAGCAGTTGTGCCCAAAATGTGGTTGTCCTGAAATGAAGTGTGTCGTTGGCACCAAACCCTTGGACGACCGTCGGTAGGACGTAACAAAAAACGACTTTCATCAGACCAGTGGACCCGTCTCCATGTGCGAATAGTCCACCCCAAATGATCATGCGACCAGTCAAATTGAGCATGGCGATGACGTAATGTCAGCTGTGTACGTTTTATGGGTCATCGCGCTCGCATTCCCTGATGGTGGAGGCGTCTTATTACAGTGCGTGTGCTAATGTGACCTCCAAACGTTAAATTACCACGAAGTGCACCAGCTGTACTGAACGACCGTTGCCGCGCCCGTCTGGATATGAACCGGTCCTCTCTAGGCGTCGTTTTGCGAGGTTTATCTGCACATGGACGGTCAGTAACATTCCCCGTTTGACGAAAACGCTGCATCAGTCGTACAATGATGGAATGGTTAACCCTGAAGTGGTCTGCCACCCTTCTATGGCTAAAACCACCGTTATGCAATCCAAACCAATAGAAAATGAAACGTTAAACTCTACACAAAAAAAATCAGCTTTCGTTCGCAAACACAAATGTTGAAAAGTACACGTGGCACTTTACACACCCTGTCATATACACATAAATGAAAATCGATCAATAACCTGTTTCACAGGTATGTAAGTATGTGTGTATAGGTAACGAAAGCAACAAACCGATTTGAAATAAGTTCATTATAAGAAAAGATATTATTGAAACAAGTCAGGTGGTGCTTAACTTTTGTCGGACTGTATATAATGATTATCCAAATTTATTATACCTCAGCATTTTTTTCTATGTTAAATTTTAAACAACTGATAGAATTACTACTTTCGCTTACTTGATAATAATACTTAGATGACTGTTGTCGGGTCAATAGATTCCGAACGGTTGCCGTCTGAAAAACTCGCGGACTTTTTGTAAAGTCCTCCTTTCGATTGAATTTTTGATCATCACAAGATCGCTTTCAGCCAATGTAGTGACATATTTTCGGGGACTTTTTTACGCGATTTATTCTTACTGTACAACCGATATGAGACAGAAAGTATAGCGCATGGACATGTTCGGTGGTTCAAATTCTCGGATTAGACTCTATACTGGGGTGACATTGGTCAACCCAGCAGGTCCCAAATGCGGAGCAGAGGCCGCTTACCATTTTGGAACACCATTGCCTATACATTGTACTTGGTTTTTAAAAAGTAAAAAAAACACAAATCGTTGTTAAGATGCAAGGCATCGCACAGTCATGTATTTTTTCCCTCGCGGTTTGTGATTTCCTGCTATTAAAGCTTTTTTACAGACAGCACGACTAATATGTGTGAAAAAAGTGTGGCTTTTTGTCCGAGGACCTTTTTGTCTTAAGCTACACGTAATTGTCAGTTAACTTCGATTATTCAGTTGTAAGACCCTACTCGTTTTCAATTTGTTTAAACTTGTTCAATCTGTTGTTGATCTTGTATGTTTCTTGTTTTGCCTCGTATTAGACACTGATTCGTTCTGATTTTTTACTGTGTCTTATGTGTTCTTATTTTTTATCACTGGTCTACATTCAGGGGGAGGGTTGAGTGCTCATGTAACTGATGTAACCCCGCCATATTTCATGTGCTTGTCCCGAGTCAGGTGAATGTTGGCTAGTGATTTTACCCGTCATATTTTCATCTTTTAGTTTCATTTATTGTATTTGTTAATTTGTTTTTTTGTTTTGATTTTATATATATATTTTTTTATATATTTTGGGCCTTCTAGAGGTGACTGCGTAGAATGAGTATACTCATCATTCATTGAAGTTTTTACAGTGTTCCTTAATAGTAATTTTCTTTTGGTCTTTCTAAAAAAAATTTATTGGTGAAGTGTAGGTGATTGTCTCTCTGGCATCTACCACATATCCGTCCTTTTTATAATAAGTCATTGACTAGAAATTTACACGTACTCTTCATTCACCAAAACTTTAATAGCAGTAGCCCTTCAAATGACCTTAAGTTTGTAAATGGTGAATTTGGGACACTGACTTTGATAAATCTTCGAAGGAAGAATGGATGGAGGGGTTGATTAGCACATACGCTCGACGTGTACTAATATGTGATGAGTGGAAAATACTGAGATGTGGAATAAATGTCCATTAGACAACGAGTCAACAATACAGCAAAACACAAAATCTTATATAGAGAACGACAAGCAGCCTTCAACAATGGAATAATGTCCACACTGCTTTGTCTTCTGTTAATGGCCAGAATAGACAAAACTAAATGTTCCGAAATTCAACATCAGACCAAGAAATGCCCACGTTAGCTAAGTTTTGGATTTCAAACTCAAAACTGAAGGGCCGAAGATGTACTTGACTTAAAAGCTAAGAAAATAGTTCGAAGGGCGTGCGAAATTGCAAAGCCGCTGAACAACTTTTTCAGTTTCATTCTACAAAGGAAATTACCACCCCTGATTGTTTTCTCTCGGCAACAGTAAAGATACAGCAGGGTAACTTCAAAAACCTGTTGAACAGTTTGTGAGGCCCTGCGTAAGGGGTAGCTAGGGATCGTACAATCACTAATATAATCACATGTTTTGCCACAGTAATCATTAATGTTTCCCTAAACGCGATACTCAAATAATCAAAAATGACTTTGGGAGTCAGATAATCAGGAAAAATTACCCCTGTAAATAAAATTATCACTTTTAAATTGCCAAATAATCTAATAATCAAAAACCGTATTCACAGGCTCGTTTGTCTGTGCCTTTCAGTGATCAGATTTAAGTTTTGATTTTTGCAGTTATATTTCTTCTTTTTTTTCGCACAAAACGCGTTTCTTTATTAAACAACTCAAGTTCCATTTAGCCCTTTCAATAGATGACCGTATTGGTAAAACTTTGTATTCTAAAAGTTTTTATATTGTTGAGGGCATAGGTTCATTTACACTTGCTCACTCGACACCTGCCTTCTGTTGTTACCTCTTTGAATGTGAAAGGGGCGATATGTTTTACTATTATGGTGTCTTAGACCAGTTTATTTCTTTCTTATCTGTTATTTTGAATATGAATTTGTTGTTAGCTTTTAATGAACACTGAATTCACTTCACATTTACTGTTAAGTGTTTTCAGTAATTTTCGATTCTATGTTATCTGTTTTTAATCAAAATTGAATTCCTGTTTTATTGTTTGTGGATATGGACCGTCCATTGCCCCTAATAAATGAGCCATTTGTAACTTCAATGCACATTTAACGGCTATAATATAGTAATAGCAATCATACCGCTTTTAACACGACCACGATAGGACCGTTTTGACCTTCAACGCTGAAGGGCGTGAGTGTCTAACTCCGAGGGAACGGTCATTGAAGAATATCCAAGCAGTGACCAGGATTACCATTGCAAGGGCAGAACTTATAATTTAAGCGTTGTTCCTTGACACAGTAGTCGAGTGAAAAAAATACCCGAAAACATGTATCTCCACTGCCTGAATGTGATTGAAATTCATACATTATTATATTAATGGCATTAATATAGAGTAGACGCAGCCTGTGAACGAAATCGTGTGACGAAAACTGAGAGAGGTGAGACAAGAATGTTTAACGATTGTCCATTTTTTAGAATAAATTGAGCGTTTCAGACAAAGATATTGTAAGGGTTTTTGCATTTTTTCTTGTTATTTTTAAACTGAACATTTTAATTTTATTCAAATCAAAAGTCTACTTTCACTTTAACCCGTATTTCTTGTTTGTGCGGAAAGCTGAGATACCTTCCGGTTTAATTTTGTTCATTATGGATCATCATTCTCTATCCAGAGTTGTCGTTCCTGCTACGCTACACAACATCTCTGTCAACGCTCATTTTACAAGTTTCTTGTAAAATTTTGAAAGAGTAAAAAAAATATACTTAAAATTGTTTGAATTAATGTAAATATCAATAAAGATGAAAATAAATCACTCATTTCAAATCAATTCTCTCTTAAAAATGATTTTCCATCCTCTTCTTGGAGAACTATTTTGCGTAGGTAAAAATTAAAAAGTTACAAACGATCACAAATCATTTTTAGGAGAGAATTTATTTGAAATGAGTGATTTATTTTCATCTTTATTGATATTTACAATAATCAAAAGAATTTTAAGTACATTTGTTTACTGTTTTTAAATCTTACAAAAATTGTGTAAAATGGGCGTTGACAGAGATGTTGTGTAGCGTAGCAGGAATGACAACTCTGGATAGAGAATGATGGATCATGTGACCATTTATTTACTACACAAATATTACCGTTCAGCGCGCATCTGCGATGCTCGCTATGAATTAAACCTTCTAAGTCTTCATACTACATTTTTCCTTCTCTGGTCGAAATATATCGAAAATTTTACCCGATTTCGTTTCGTTTGATTTCGCTTCGTTTCGTTTCGATTGGTTTGATTTCGTTTCGTTTCGTTTGATTTCATTTCGTTTCATTCGGTTTCGTTTCGTTTCGTTCGTTTTCGTTTCGTTCCGTTTTTATTTCTTTGCGCACTTTACAGGTACCCCCAAACAACCTGCTGCACTGGGTGAATATAAGATTTCAACATCTGGCACAGAGCCAAAATGAACACCTGGTATAGCGCTAAAGTCTATAGAACAGGAAAAAAACTGACATTACAGAAATTGAAAAAAAAAACAGAATTTGATGTTTATCTTATTGAAAAACACCCAACGTATCTTCTGATCGTGTTAAACAATTGATGATTTCTGATTTCAACTAAAGTTATCTTCCCTCAACCATAGGCGACCACTATAATGGTTATGTCATTTGGTTTACTTGCTATCAAAGACTTGATTTATTTTGCTTTCCAAATTTTTGATTATGAACTTCCAGAAACACACCATGTGCACTGAATTAGATATATACGTTTTTAACCAACTCGGCTTCGTCTCGGTGAATATTAGTTACTTTGATTTATAAATTCTTATCTCAAAGGTCATTGCATTGTGATTGTATAATATTATTTATTACATACTTAGTTATAATAAAAGCAATTTTGTATGACCAATATGACCGGAAGTAAACTGTCCATATTTTCACACCCCGGGAAAATAACCGGTTATTAGGTGCCCTTCGTGCGTTTCAGACATAATAAACAACTTCCGGTGTTTACGTCTGCAGATGTCGGAAGTATGTAATAAATAGTTTAATACATGGGCATTTCCATGTTGGCCTGGGTATCATCCCTCGACCCATACTGGCACTCGATTTCGTCTCGGGATGATAACCAGGCCAATATGGAAAAGGCCATGTATTAATCTGTATTTATCATATACTTGGCATTAATATGATAGTTTTTGCATATGTGTAACGACCGGAAGTAAACTAGCCATAATTTCACACCCAGGCTGATAACCCATATCAGAGACGTCTCATGCAAAAAACCATAATAGTGCGTCTCGTGCAAGTTACTTCCGGTATTTCCGGTAACGTCTGTTTATAAACATTACCCGACACACAACGTTGAGTGGGAGATATGAGTCTCATCACAATTCACGAAAAATACTGTTTACTAATCCCATTTCACGGAACGTAAATTATGATGAGCACACTACTTGAAGAATATGAAACCCAACGTAAATTGTTAAAAGTACGTTTTTATCCTTGTTACTTTCCTACTAATCGTGTCAACAAGAATCGGTGGAAGTGACCAGTGACAGTGTGACAGTAAGGATGTCTGTATTATTAACATATCGACTGACTGACTATTTGGTTTTTGATGGCGGCTATCCAAATGGATAATTATATATTATATATTATATATTAACATATCGAGTCAAGAAGACCACATTAAATAACAAATCACAGGAAGGTTAGATGATAGATGATTATATCACGGAGAACGTATAATGAATTTGAATGAAAACGATTCACGGCAATTCCCTCGTCATAATTCACGATAATTAAAATAAACGACACTTAAGAATCACATCTATATTTTCTATGTTTCAAAATGCCTTCATATGAAATGTTGCCATTAATATTTATGGGGTAGAAAGGATCGTGTTTGAGAATAGTGTTCTGAAAATGTATCTGTTGAATAAACACTTAAGATTTCATATAAATTCGTTTAATTATTTTTGTTTATTTGTTTCATAGAACAATTTGTTGGAAGTATATGATGAAAAGATTAATACATGACCTTTTCCATATCAGCCCGGGTATCATCCTTCGACCCATATCAGCCCTCGACTGTATCTCGGGTTGATATGGGGGTCTCGGGATGATACCCGGACTGATATGGAAAAGGTCATGTATTAATCTCTATATAAAAATAATACCGTTGTAATACATATCTTCTTCTCAACACAGTCACATTGTATTGTGTTTTTGTTCCCCATTCTTTTGTGCTGTATCATAATAAATGGTAATGGTGATTACGAGCATTTGTATTACTTGTTTGTATAACTATAAGTTTAGGATGAACACCATTTCGGGTAGATTAATACCAAAGTAAACGGAACTGTTCCACATGGTTGAGGATTGAAAACGCTTTGGTGATCTAGTTTGCAAGGGAGCGAATACATTAACATCAAAAAGGTTTTTGAAGCAATTGAAAAAAAAAATAGTATATTCATAATAACAATTTTTTTTTTTTCATCTTGTTTGACATTTGCAACCGGTCGTCTGTATTTATTTTGTTGTACTACAGGATGAAAAAAATATCTTCACAGAAAAGAGAAATTAATAAGTCATTTAAGGAATATGTTCAATTTTTGAACAGGTTATACGATATGACCTGGTTTACGGCAGCTTACGCTTAATAAACAACGACGGTAAGCTTTTCCAAAACCAGGTAATGCAAGTTTAATCTGTTCAAAAATTGAAAAATGTCTTATAATTTAATTTTTACAACAAAATTTAATGATTCGTCGATTTCGATTTCGACTTTGAATTTGGAGAATGAATATGTTGGTGACGTTACAATACCAACATAGTTTATCAAGTATAACCAATGTTGCTCCAGGAGGAACAGCCAATCAGATTGCAGTATTCACATAAAATTAGATTATTTCAGATTAGTGCGAAAATAATATGCATGTATTTATGTCTTTTTTCACTAGCTATTCTGTTTATATATATTAACTTAAACTTATATCATTTTTCACTGTAAATAGATGTGTCGCTTACCCATCCAGATGAAATTAAACATGGGATATCAATAGCAAGCATGGCGTTAGCACGGAAATCTGTGGCGCATATTTTGTAGGAATAGTATGAATCATCAGCATAGTTGTCATAACATTCCTTGTTTTCATTTACACCATCCAAGACAATTCCCGCAAAACTCAGAACACCACTTAATATCCCTAAGCCTATCTGTATACCACCAAAGATATGAAAGGTTCTGATTGGATAAGCCCGTTCTTCTGGTGATGTTTGTATTGCAGAATTCATTCCTATATTTTGTTGTGTTTTTATTTTCTCAACTATCTATTTCTCTGCAAGTAAATGATATGTCAGAGTTTTCCTGTTAAATTCAAAAGAAGTTACAATTTAATTCTAAATAATACACGCTTAAATAAAATGTAAACTTGTAGGAAGAAATAATGCTAATACAAAAAATAATTACTTAATGTTTAATATTATATATTTCTATATATTATAATAAATAAACGTTAGAGAATACCGAAAGTGCAATCAAAAATGGAAAATCCAGAGACGTTAGAGAATACCGAAAGGGCAATCAAAAATGGAAAATCCAGAGACGTTAGAGAATACGGAAAGGGCAATCAAAAATGGAAAATCCAGAGATGTTTGAGAATACCGAAAGGGCAATCAAATATGGAAAATCCAGAGACGTTAGAGAATACCGAAAGGGCAATCAAATATGGAAAATCCAGAGAAACTAGCAACATAGAGTACACAAGACACAAGACGAAGAAAAACAAAAAAATATACAATTAATTACTCCCTAAGAAGTCAATACCAGGATATGAGGACCTCGAGACTTGGCACTCAAGGTGACCTTACCTGACCAAGGCCAACGGCCGAGGTCAGGTCAGGTCACCGAGAGTGACAAGTATAGAGGTCCTCATATCCTGGTATTGACTTCTTATGGAGTAATCAATTGTTTTATTATACCGAAATAGAACCGTTTAATACTTATAATTCTTAAATTCAATATTGTAGATAAAAATGTATTATTCTTGCATATCCCTGGTCTAAAAATCGTCTAAAAATCGCACAAATTAAAATTCCGCGAAATGTTGTTGACGACTTTGGAACATTAACAACATGACGTCATATGAAGACTTCCAGTTTAAAACGTAAAGATCAGGCGTCATTTGGCTTCGTGTACGCTTCAATTTTATTAAGATTTAACTAAAATAAGTTTACAAGGTAGGCATTTTACTTATTTTTGTATATTGTTGTAAATATGACATGTAGAATTTCACGTTTTGAAGATGGTGGATCATCGTAGTTACTGCTTGCAGATTGAAAAGTTCGAGTTATGAAGGAATAAAAAAAACCAGGTGGTAGTGTCCTTTTCTAATACTTTAATTCTATAAGAATTATTGTTGAATATGTTCAATGAAGTGCAATAATTGTATACTATTCCATATTTCAATCGAAACGGGATTAATCGGTCGTCATTTTAATTTTTTCAATCAGTCATTATCTACAGGTCAGTGTAAGATCACTTGATACATAATGACTTCTTTGAAAGATTTAGTGGTCATACGGTGGAAAATAAAATAAAATCACATAACAAAGCGTAACCAATAGAAAGCGAGTCTATCCTTATTAATATTCATGAGGTATAATAATATACAATTAATTACTCCCTATGAAGTAAATACCAGGATATGAGGACCTCGAGACTTGGCACTCAAGGTGACCTAACCTGACCAAGGCCAACGGCCGAGGTCAGGTCAGATCACCGAGAGTGACAAGTCGAGAGGTCCTCATATCCTGGTATTGACTTCTTAGGGAGTAATCAATTGTTTTATTATACCGAAATAGAACAGTTTAATACTTATAATTCTTAAATTCAATATTGTAGATAAAAATGTATTATTCTAACATATCAATGGTATAAAAATCGAACAAATTAAAATTCGCGAAATGTTGTTGACGACTTTGGAACATTAACAACATGACGTCATATGAAGACTTCCAGTTTAAAACGTAAAGATCTGGCGTCATTTGACTTCGTGTACGCTTCAATTTTAATAAGATTTAACTAAAATACGTTTACAAGGTAGGCATTTTAATTATTTTTGTATATTGTTGTAAATATGACATGTAGAACTTCACGTTTTCAAGATGGTGGATCATCGTAGTTACGGCTTGCATATTGAAAAGTTCATCGAGTTATGAACGAATTAAAAAAAAACAAGTGGCAGTGTCCTTTCCTAATCAAAAGGCACGGAAACTATATACTTTATGTTTATAAACATAGGGAGTTATTAAGAAATCATTATAACGAGCCGACGCAGGTCATTAATTTCATTGACCAAGTCATTATAACGCACGCGAGGTCAGTTTCTTGGCGAGTTGGAGTCATTATAATGCACCCGAGGTCATTTCTGTTCAAATAGGCGTTTTCGGAGTCATTTGCCGATTTTAATGTTTAGTCAACAACCAATCAAATTCCTAGATTCTGATTAGAGGTATAATAACACAATATGTGTCATACACCACTATGCGCAAAAAAACCACACAGGAATAAAGTAAATAAGACATGAGCACTCCTACAAACAACTGGTGGTAAAGACGAACCAAACATCGTTTTCATCCGGAAATCGTAACGGACATCACAACAAGGAACTCATAACATAGCAAAAAGCAATTGATTGTTGTATTCATCTATACTACAATAAACTATTTACCAAAGAAAAACAATTGTAGACTCCATACCAGAAAGCGGTGTACTCACAACGCCATTAGAAGAAATATCCAACTTGGAAAAAAAGAATTGATATTAGAACGTAAAAGCACATAATAGGACAATGTACGTATGAAATACATTTTCTAGTCTCCTTGTGTCAGAAAAGCATAGTAATTAAGCATTCATCATGTAAATATGACGAACCAATGAATCTGGCTTATTTTACAACATATACACCATCGTTCTAAAACAATGTGAGGAATTTTCATGGTAAGTTGGAACCGTATCGATGGTGTAATGGTGACCGCCTCTAGTGTGGTATATCATGTGTTCGAGCTCCGGTCGGGTCACACCAAAACCTATCAAATTAGTATTTCTGCCTTGTCCGCTAAGCGCGTGTAATTAAGGAGAAAGAGCAAAGACTTGTCGAGTCGAAATTAGGATAATGTGTCCGAGTGGAGCGACATCGACATGTCTACCCGCGGATTGTTGTTTCAATGATCTAGTACTATACAAATCCAGCTAAGTGTGTTGGTCTAGTACAAAGAGGACATCATTATCATCTTATCGAAAGTAACTTGTTCTCGTCATGATATGGCTGAAATATTGCTCACTTGTCGTTAAACAACAATCACTCACTTAATCAATGTTTAGTAGTTTGTACTTGTAAAATGCAGTTCATTTTAATGTTGAGATGAGCTATGCCATGATATAGGTAAGATTTTCGTTAACTAAAAACTCGTGAATATTGGGGGTATGGTATTTAATGCCACTGTCAATACTATTTCAGTTATATCGTGGTGGTAAGGATAGCATGCGTATTAATTTATAGAATAATATATGTTTTTAAAATGAAATAATTATTTACAATAATGATAATAATCACATACAACCCTTACCTTGTAAATCTCGTGTTATCAGTATATTATTCTTTGATATTGACAGAAGATATCTATGTTATGTTGAAAAGAATATTTACATTGTGACTGTAATCTACATTATCACGATGTAGTTTTCGTTATCACTGTCAAAGCAGTCTATTTTATTTGATTTTAAATTTATCCAATTTCTAATAAAAATGAAAAACAAAAAAAATCCTCAAGGTCGGAACAGTTCCAATATACAATAGCAAACTCGTAGAAACAGAGATAAAGTCGATACACCTAACACACATTGCATGACCGCTGACATCCCATGCCTTTTACATGACCGCTGACATCCCATGCCTTTTACATGACCGCTGACATCCCATGCCTTTTACATGACCGCTGACATCCCATGCCTTTTACATGACCGCTGACATCCCATGCCTTTTACACGACCGCTGACATCCCATGCCTTTTACATGACCGCTGACATCCCATGCCTTTTACATGACCGCTGTCATCCCATGCCTTTTACATGACCGCTGACATCCCATGCCTTTTACATGACCGCTGACATCCCATGCCTTTTACATGACCGCTGACATCCCATGCCTTTTACATGACCGCTGACATCCCATGCCTTTTACAGGCACTTCACTAAAAAGTGACGGGATCAAACTAGTTTTTTAAAGTAAAAATACATAATCTTGGCGTATGACATTGAAATGAGTCATGTTGTTTAACCCCGGTTTTTAGTGGGGTTCTATGTTTTGTAGATCGTTGTTTGTCCTTTTGTACTTTTTCTTTTGGCCATTGTGTTGTATGTTCTTCTTCAATATATGCGGATTCTGATTTCCCCTTTGGTATCTTCAAACTCTTCTTTGTAATTGCCGACATCGCAAAATTATTTCCATTTAAATAATTTTACTGGTCAAATATCTCTTTCCAATAGGGATCATTCACCAAATTTCTTTCGACAGACGTCGCTGTTGTTCCATAAGTGGTTAGCCGAACGTTTTAATCTCGATGACGCTTGGATTGTTAACGTTAGGTACAAGGACACGTCAATATATAATGCCCTTATAACATGACTAGGACAATTCTGTACATTTCGTTCACAAACAAAACTGTTCTCACGACTTTATTTTATTTTATAAATTATAACACTATTGTACAAGTTAGATAAACTACTATGAAACAAAAGAAGTTACCCGTATTGCGGGATATTCAATACGGGCCGCTTCTTTTTTTTTAATAGTACTGTATACTTACAACCATTGCGCTGGAACAGTTGACTACAGTACGACAGGGATATTAGGTTATTAATTAAATTCCTAACGGTGTATACGTGTATCACATTTCATTTCTTTGCATTAGCATTAGGGGAAAAGGGTGTATTAAAATACAGATAAAAAGATTTCGATGCTACATTTTTGTACCTGAAAAAAATGCACTCTGAAACAGAATTTTTGTTCTGGGAAAAAATTGTCCCTTCATGACGAGGTGTACTCCATAATATATTATGTTATAAAGTTTGTCAGTGACTTGCAGCAGGTCGGTGGTTTTCTCTGGGTACTCCGTGATAAAGTTTGTCAGTGACTTACAGCAGGTCGGTGGTTTTCTCTGGGTACTCCGTGATAAAGTTTGTC
>MJUT01006004.1:168770-191955 GCA_002080005.1 Gigantidas platifrons
AAATTCTACTAAAAAGTTACGTAAATAGTATGACATCACAAATATGATGGACAATCATTTGTTCTAATTGGATTTGGACTTGTTGGTGCAATTTTGTTTTCAATATTTTTCGCATTTCGACATGGTCTTCCAAATGTTTGGGTTCTTCCAATACTGATGAGGTTAACAGAAACTGCAGTATGCAGGTCAAAATTATGAATGTTATTTTTGCATTTATTTGTTTAAGACCCATGAAGCAAGAAGTAATATCAAAGCTGCTGTCATACAGGAACTTGCGTTTCTGGTAATTTGTTGATTCTGTTTTATATTTCCAAGTCTAATTGGTAAACCAAGTATTAACAAAGGTGCTCGTTTCTTGTGTTTCTTAAACCATTTGAGACACGATGATGGTGTGTAATCCCCTTTCCAACTTTCCAACTCTGAAAATGTTACTCTGCGGTACCTACTATGCAAAATTTGGACTGAAAATGTCAGTCTGTAGCGCCAGGAAAATTGGAACCCCCCCTTTTCAAAATGGCTGGATCCGCGCCTGATATGGTCATAATAAAACTCTTTTCTTGCGACTTAAAGATAATACTTTTATTTTACATATACTCGTCAACTAAATCTATACTTCTAACAGGTAATATCACCCGCGCTGTACTAGTTAAGCTTCAATGTTTGCACCATCCATGTTTTATAATTCAGTGCCGTCATTAGGTTAACGTTAGGATACAAGCGTCTTTGTGATTCAAACGCACAATTAACCACTTATGGAACAGTAGCGTCACCAAACGGGAGAAGCGGTGAATGATTCCTATTGTTTTCGCTTTCTAGCAACACATAAAATATTGGTACTGTTACTTGTTTACGTATACTTTCCTTACAATGTTTATGTTCTCGCAGATGAACGTGTTAAGGTGGGTTCAGCAATCATTCAGACATAGCGTTTTATATAGATATGTATACCGCTACGGATAAAATACTAACATCCGCCAACTAGTGAAACAGGAACTGCTTACCCTTCTGAAGCATCTGATTGCAACCCCGGTTTTTAGTGTGGTTCATGTTGCTGAGTCCTTAGTTTTCTGTGTAGTTATTTAGGAAGGGACAAATAATATATGTAGAAAATAACTCTTTTTTTTAACAAAAGTTTTCTGAAAATCTTTGGTTTTCTGTGTAGTGTTTTGTCGATTGTTGTTTGATTTTAGCCTTTTTTTTCATCTGACATTTGTATTTTTTAACTTCTCTCCGATTTTCTGCTTTTGAAATTTTAAAACTTTTCTTGATAAAACACGATTTTTTTAAGCAAACACGAATCGGGACTACATATGACAAATTACTAATCTTAGCCGATTTCTACTATTCTGTTTTGACAATTTAATTTTTCTGTTCCCAAAGACTTTTAATTTTTCTTTGACTATGAGCGTACGTTATATAGATTTTTCTTCGACTATGAGCCTACGCTATAGAGATTTTTCTTTGACTATGAGCGTACGTCATAGAGATCTTTCTTTGACTATGAGCGTACGTTATAGAGATTTTTCTTTGACTATGAGAGTACGTTATAGAGATTATTCTTTGACTATGAGCGTACGTCATAGAGATCTTTCTTTGACTATGAGAGTACGTCATAGAGATTTTTCTTTGACTATGAGCGTACGTTATAGAGATTTTTCTTTGACTATGAGCGTACGTCATAGAGATCTTTCTTTGACTATGAAAGTACGTTATAGAGATTATTCTTTGACTATGAGCGTACGTCATAGAGATTTTTCTTTGACTATGAGCGTACGTCATATAGATTTTTCTTTGACTATTAGCGTACGTCATAGAGATTTTTCTTTGGCTGTGAGCGTACGTTATAGAGATTTCTCTCTGACTATGAGCGTACGTTATAGAGATGTTTCTTTGACTATGAACGTACGTTATAGAGATTTTTCTTTGACTATGAACGTACGTTATAGAGATGTTTCTTTCACTATGACCGTACGTTTTTGATATTTCTCTTTCACTATGAGCGTACGTCATAGAGATTTTTCTTGGACTATGAGCGTATGTTATAGAGATTTTTCTTTGACTATGAGCGTACGTTATAGAGATGTTTCTTTCACTATGACCGTACGTTTTTGATATTTCTCTTTGACTATGAGCGTACGTTATAGAGATTTTTCTTTGACTATGAGCGTACGATATAGAGATTTCTCTTTGACTATGAGCGTACGTTATAGAGATTGTTCTTTCACTATGACCGTACGTTGTAGATATTTCTCTTTGACTATGAGTGTACGTTATAGAGATTTTTCTTTGACTATGAGCATACGTTATAGAGATTTTTCTTTGACTATGTGCGTACGTTATAGAGATTTTTCTTTGACTGTGAGCGTACGTCATAGAGATTTTTCTTGGACTATGAGCGTACGTTATAGAGATTTTTCTTTGACTATGAGCGTACGTTATACAGATGTTTCTTTGACTATGAGCGTACGTCATAGAGATTTTTATTGGACTATGAGCGTACGTTATAGAGATTGTTCTTGGACTATGAGCGTACGTTATAGAGATTTTTCTTTGACTATGACCGTACGTTTTTGATATTTCTCTTTGACTATGAGCGTACGCTATAGAGATTTTTCTTTGACTATGAGCGTACGTCATAGAGATTTTTCTTGGACTATGAGCGTACGTTATAGAGATTGTTCTTGGACTATGAGCGTACGTTATAGAGATTTTTCTTTGACTATGAGCGTACGTCATAGAGATTTTTCTTTGACTATGAGCATACGTTATAGAGATTTTTCTTGGACTTTGAGCGTACGTTATAGAGATTTTTCTTTGACTATGAGCGTACGCTATAGAGATTTTTCTTTGACTATGAGCATACGTTATAGATATTTTTCTTTTACTATGACCGTACGTTGTAGATATTTCTCTTTGATTATGAGCGTACGTTTTGAGATTTTTCTTTAGCTATGAGCGTACGTTATAGAGATTTTTCTTTGACTATGGGCATACGTTATAGAGATTTTTCTTTGACTATGAGCATACGTTATAGAGATTTTTCTTTGACTATGAGCGTACGTTATAGAGATTTTTCTTTCACTATGACCGTACGTTGTAGATATTTCTCTTTGACTATGAGTGTACGTTATAGAGATTTTTCTTTGACTGTGAGCATACGTTATAGAGATTTTTCTTTGACTACGAGCGTACGTTATAGAGATTTTTCTTTGACTATGAACGTACGTTATAGAGATTTTTCTTTCACTATGACCGTACGTTGTAGATATTTCTCTTTGACTATGAGCGTACGTCATAGAGATTTTTCTTTGACTATGAGCGTACGTAATAGAGATTTTTCTTTGACTATGTGCGTACGTTATAGAGATTTTTCTGCAATGTGTCGTGCACATTACATTATATATCTACGTTTTGATTTGATTTAATGATTTATTTGTTTTGTTTAACGCCACTTGTTTGCAATATTTCAGCTATGTCATGGCGACCAGCTTTAGTGGTGGAAGAATCCGGAGTACCCGTAGAGAACCACTGACCATCGGAAAGCAACTGGTAAACTTTATCACTTGATCACTGCGAGTCGAGTGCTCTCTTTTTTGTATTTTACAAAGCCATGTTTACGTCTTGTGCGTAGCAGAAAAGGGATTACGCTTCTTCTTCCCAATCGACTAAACGCTTTTCTTAATCAGCAACTCGTCCTAAACAGCTAGATAGAAAACAACTGAACTTACACATATCCGTCTACTGTATGTGAAGTTGCTCACCTATCTTTTTATAACATTGTTTTTTTAGGCTATTACCAAACCAATCAGGGATTTTTAATGTGGTACAGAATGTGATACTATTCTATAAGCCGCAACTTCTGATAGTCCACTCAACAGAAGACAACCAAATGTGTACATTCCTTTGTACGAGAATTGAAGTTTCTGTCCCTGCTAATTTGATTTATTTTTGTAACATTCCCAAACAGAGATTTCCAATGTGCTATAGAGAAAATAGTACGCACTTGTAGGTCTCACTTCGTCACATATGAGTGAACAGAAGGAAACCCGATTTACTTTTACAGGATTGAAGACTTGCATCTAGTATGTATTTGATTGATTGGTATATTTATTCATTGATGTTTAACACCAAACATAACAGTATGTCAGCTATCTAGTGGAGTGAACAAATTTATGCTATTCAATGCTATTTGATTTATATTCACATCAATGTAATGTCAATTGTGATTGTTAGTGTGGTTCAGAGTGTATGTATACATATCAAATCCACGGGTTGCTAAATACCTCTCCTTTTTGTTTATTGTTCGCAGAGAGTTCCATTCGGCCAATAAATAGTTTATACATAAACGTTAGAGAAAGCCGAAAGGACAATCTAATATTCTTAGTAAAAGGTTCATTTCCCTCAGTCATAGGTACCCTCAGTAGAATGTTGACTCCTTTGTTCATGTCCATTGGTTTTCTTACTCCCAAAAATTTTTTCTAAAAAAATTGACTTTTCAATTCTTTGACTGTTAGCGTTATTCCAAAGACGCGCCTTGTACTATGTACGAGAACTATATTTTGCCAAGCGAAAGCGACTGTACGGGATTTAATCGGTGTTGTATCATTACAATAAAAGACACACTTTATTAGCTCTTTGCGAAGAACCAGATGTGTGTCAGGCCTTTGTGCTTCGGCTTTTGTTCAATGTGTGAATTTGTTTTCTGTTTTGTTTGTATTTGATTTCTGTTTTTTTCCCTTTTCTTCTGTTTTTGTCTGACAAATTGCTCCTATGCTAATCTAATATCCTGAAATCCACACACGACAACAAACATGTGAAGCAGCTTCGTGGTATTGTACGATGAAGATTTTGATCCTTTTTAAACGGACAGAGGCTATAGATATGAGGGATAATCTTGGCTTTATCATATTTGTTGATTCACTTCCACTCAGTTCATATAGTTTCATCATATCCGTGTGCGTTCATTGTAAAGTATCTTATATTATTCGGTATAATAAAACAATTATTGACTGGATATTCGTGTAATAGCAAGTTTATTATTCCTCTCGACATCAACAATTGAGGAACAATTATCCTCATACTAGTCAATAAGTTTATACCATGTCCTCTTTGAGAAGAATATTAAAATTGATTCTAGAATGAACAAATGACCACTGTGGCTCATTGTACTTTAAGGAGTGGAATCAGTGGAAAAACAAAATAAAATGAAATTGATATATGAATATTTTAATTACATCGATTTTATTGTAAAAAATAATAATAACAGAAGTCAAACTTTCCCCAGACTAGTGATCTGATCCGGAAACGCTGTTTTAATGAAAACTACAGAAATATCATACGACACAAATTAAGGTAAAATCATCTTTCGCTCTAGATTTAATATAATAACGTTACATTTCAACAGAAAATTAAAATAATTTGTATTTAAGAAAAAAGTTATTGCTCTGGTGGATTATTGTTTATAAGTAGTATGTTGTTGTGCTCCAGCCTCAATGTTTTGTGTCGTAGGTACTTGATATTGCTGTGTCGTAGGTACTTGATATTGCTGTGTCGTAGGTACTTGATATTGCTGTGTCGTAGGTACTTGCTAATGCTGTGTCGTAGGTACTTGATATTGCTGTGTTGTAGGTACTTGATATTGCTGTGTCGTAGGTACTTGATATTGCTGTGTCGTAGGTACTTGATATTGCTGTGTTGTAGGTACCTGATATTGCTGTGTCGTAGGTACTTAATATTGCTGTGTCGTAGGTACTTGATATTGCTGTGTTGTAGGTACTTGATAATGCTGTGTTGTATGTACTTGATAATGCTGTGTCGTAGGTACTTGATATTGCTGTGTCGTAGGTACTTGATATTGCTGTGTCGTAGGTACTTGATATTGCTGTGTCGTAGGTACTTGATATTGCTGTGTCGTAGGTACTTGATATTGCTGTGTCGTAGGTGCTTGATATTGCTGTGTCATGACTCCGACTCCTCCAGAAGGATAGGATGTTGTCTGAGAATTACGCAGGGATTCAACTATGGGAATCTCTGTCGTCTGTATGGACATAATCGCTCCATATTGTTGTGGAGTAACGTAAACAAGTCTGGTATACTGTGGAAGATAAAATACAAGACATCACTTAAACATGATTACGTCTGACATTTAAAGAGAATATACATTACAGAACATTTAAAGAGAATATACATTACAGAACATTTTATTCATTTACATTCCATCTCTATTAACATTATCTGTATTCCCAACATAAAAGCACGACTGTCGTATTCCTGGGTCTTCAGTTTTCTGTGTTATGTTGTGTAGATCGTTGTTTGTACTTTTGTCCTTTATCATTGGCCATTGTGTTGTCTGTACTTCTTCGATTTACGACTCATGATTACCCCTTTGATATCTTCAAACTTTTCTTATAAGAGCTCTTATTCTTTTGTTGATAATCATGTTGTATCCTATTAGCAAGAACGGATGTAGATGAAAATGAGCATGAAAGATTATCTAACCTTTCGCAAAGAAAAGTAACAACACCCTACTGCTGTTCCAATCAGTCTTGTTTTAATGTAAGCTTACCTTTGTCCTTTCCCAGGACGAGCAGCAACAACAGTAGGAAGCGGCAACAATTGCAATAACCAATTCCACTAGACCAAGGAATGCCACAAATGATGGCAGTACAGCAAGTCCACCACTGTCAACCCCACGCTGCAATAAAATTTCATTGTGGGTTTATGGTTATGATGTTGATCGCGACTTTCAACAATATTTCAATTTTATCATGGCGGCGTTGCTGAAATGAAATTGTATTGTGTGGAAAAATAATTTTTACGATTTACTGTGTACCTATATTCAAGACATCAATAGTGCAGGGGGCCCAGGTGACTCAATGAGTTAGGTCGTTGGATCTAACAACTCATACAAGCATATCACCAATACGGCGTGGGTTCCCGCCTGACCTTGTAAATTACAAAAAAGGTGCACTCGACTAGCAACCACAAGTGCTAGAATTTACCAGTTGCTTGCCCATGGTCGGTGGTTCTCTCCGGATACTCCGGCTTCCTCCACCACTAAAACAAACTGGTCGCCATGATATAGCTGAAATATTGTTGAAAGTGACATTAAAACACCAAAAATAAAAATAAAAATAAAATCAATAGTGCAATAACAAAACTCTTCACAGAAGGCAAATGCTATCTTAGAAATATAACGTGAACACCAACAGAATTGACAATTTAGTATCTATCAATTGTACAAACATATATATACTCTACTTTATATTAATGTACACAAACACATGGTTTCACTCGCAGTTGTTTCGATGGGGTTCGTATTGCTCATCTTTTTATTTCTCTGTATTGTGTTTTTGATCTTGCTTGTCTTGTTTCCAATGTTGCCTCCGTTTTTTCTAGAACGTCCATAGTTGATTGCCCCTTCGGTTTTCTTATATTTAATGTCAATTTGTCTTGCGTTTCACTACTAAAATGAAGGGTTTTAAAATACAATAAAATATCTGTACATTTATGTCATTAATGTTCTTTGTCAGATTCTTTATTTCTCTCAAACTGTAGAATTAATTCTTAATTAAGTTTTTTTTGGTAAATTTCATTGTACTGTACTTGTAATAAAACAAATCACCATGCTGGCCTCTTGGTCAGATCTTACACGGTGGTTCAATATTTGTTTGTTTGTTTTTTGTTTTGTTTTTTTTTGTTTTGTTTTTTGGGGGGGTTTTTTTGTGTTTTGTTTTGTTTTGTTTTTTGATGTTGCTTTTTTTGTTTTTGCTTTTTTATTTTGCTACTGGAAATATTTGAATCAATTTTTGCAATACCAAAACAGTAGACTTCCAATGAATTTATCGGATTGGTGCATATAATATTAATATTTAATATTGTCTAATGTGGCACTTGGGGAGCGAGTTATAAATGCTTGTATGCTTACGATACTAGCTCCGAGAACTTCTAAAATGAATACAGTCGGTATAAATATTGATGATCCCATGATACAGCATACCATGAAGGTAATTTTCTGAAAATATTTGTTTTATTGTTATAAAATAAATAATAATAACTAGCAATTAATTAGTTAATACAAGTCATAGTATGAAACATTAACCAATTTAATAATAGATTCAAAATCAACGTGATCATACAGAAGCAAGCCCGGTGTCGATGTAGAGCAGGAGCTGCGTACCCTTCCGGAGCACCAGAGTTTACTACCGGTTGGGTTCGTGTTCTTCAGTTTTCTGTGTAGTGTGTTGCCCTTTTCTTGTTTTGTCATTGTATTGTCTCTCCTTCGATTCACGGCTTCTGATTATCGTGTAGTAATCTTCAGTTTTCTGTGTAGTGTGTTGCCCTTTTCTTGTTTTGTCATTGTATTGTGTCTCCTTCGATTCACGGCTACTGATTATCGTGTAGTAATCTTCAGTTTTCTGTGTAGTGTGTTGCCCTTTTCTTGTTTTGTCATTGTATTGTCTCTCCTTCAATTCAAGGCTTCTGATTATCGTGTAGTAATCTTCAGTTTTCTCTGTAGTGTGTTGCCCTTTTCTTGTTTTGTCATTGTATTGTCTCTCCTTCGATTCACGGCTTCTGATTATCGTGTAGTAATCTTCAGTTTTCTGTGTATTGTGTTGCCCTTTTCTTGTTTTGTCATTGTATTGTCTCTCCTTCGATTCACGGCTTCTGATTATCGTGTAGTAATCTTCAGTTTTCTGTGTAGTGTGTTGCCCTTTTCTTGTTTTGTCATTGAATTGTCTCTCCTTCGATTCACGGCTTCTGATTATCGTGTAGTAATCTTCAGTTTTCTGTGTAGTGTGTTGCCCTTTTCTTGTTTTGTCATTGTATTGTCTCTCCTTCGATTCACGGCTTCTGATTATCGTGTAGTAATCTTCAGTTTTATGTGTAGTGTGTTGCCCTTTTCTTGTCTTGTCATTGTATTGTCTCTCCTTCGATTCACGGCTTCTGATTTTCCATTTGATACCTTCAAACTTGTCTTACACATTTCTTACAGGGGTCGTCGTGGTCGTGATCGCATGGTAGTTTGATTTACAACTACCCATGTAATAAGTGCCTATCACCACTGAAGTTGTGAGTTCGAACCACATCCATGGCAAGGTGTACTCGATACAACACTATGTGATAAAGTTTGTCAGTGATTTGCGACAGGTCGGTGGTTTTCTCCGGGTACTCCGGTTTCTTCCACCAATAAAACTGACCGTCACGATATAACTGAAATATTGTTGAAAGTGGCGTTAAACACAATTAACCTTAACCTAACATTCTTGAATATTATTATTATTATACTGCTACCGTTTCTTATTGTCACTCTACATTAAACAGATACAAGAAAAGCTTTATTAGGTGCATGGTTTAATAACGCTAAAGTTATGTTATCTCTATTATATTATTCAAAATAAAATCACACCATTACATGATAATGTGTAATAGAGGTTCTTTATACATGTACTTACTAAGCATCTCCAGCCAATAAAACAGACCACATTGATATAGCTGAACTATTGTTGACAGTGGCGTTAAGCACCACCAAACAAATAAACAAACAAACATTATAATGTGTAATGGGCGTTCTTTATACGTAGTACTTACTAAGCATCTCCAACTGCTCCTACGATTCTGGCTCATACAAAATGGAAACGCTCCCGTTAAGATAAACTAAAAAAAACAGAACAAGAAACGCTCCCGTTAAAATAAATTTAAAAAAAAAAACAGAACAAGAAACACCCCCGTTAAGATAAACTAAAAATAGATCAAAGCCTTGTAAAATGAACTGTTATGTTTAGTATGCATTATATAAGTGCAGTATATTTAATATGATGCTACCGTATGTACACTAATCAGAACAGACAACGAAATCAGTATTGTCATTGGAGAACACAACATCACTTGTAAAAGTGTTAACTAGGTTGACCATTATGGAATATCTTTATCATAAATGACCACGTATTTGTCCGTTTGTTGTAATCTCAATCCGGTCTTGTCCTCGGATTTGTAAAAATAGTAAAACGACGGGTATCACTAGTGAAGCAGGAACAGCTTACCCTTCCGTTTCACACGAGTTCATTCCAGTTTTTAGTGGGTTCGAAATCTCAATCCAGTCTTGTCCTCATTTGGGAGTTAATATCGGATTTGTAACCAGAGTAACACGACGGGTGGCACTAATGAAGCAGGAACAGCTTACCCTTCCGTTTCACACGAGTTCATTCCAGTTTTTAGTGGGTTCGAAATCTCAATCCAGTCTTGTCCTCATTCGGGAGTTAATATCAGATTTGTAACCAGAGTAACACGACGGGTGGCACTAATGAAGCAGGAACTGCTTACCCTTTCGTTTCACCTGAGTTCACCCAAGTTCTTAGTGGGTTCGTAATACCTGATCTTTGTAATGTAATAATATTTTATTGCGATAAATTAAGCAAAAGGATCGGACACAAGTTATTGCAACTTATATTAAGTTCTCTCCTTACATAAATAATACAAATAATATATAATAACAGCAAAACATATACAACATAGTATTAGAAATAAGAGGTAATCGAAAGTCATGAATTAATACAAACAGGGAGAAAAATGGAGAAAAATCAGAGGACAACAAAATATAACAACACTCTAAAGCTGCTGACTTGGAGTACAAAATCTGTTTGTCTGTTTAATAAAACAAAGAACTTTCTCAAACATTTTCGAATTAGTATGATCAGTATATGTATCATTTCCAAACAATAGTGTTTCAATATTAATCTCGATATTCATATTAATTATTGAATAACAATATCCTTTGGTTATTATATAATTGGCATTCTAAAATGGCATCTTCAATAGGCGAACCGCAAGAACATTTTGGATCTTCCACTACATGAATTTTAGTTAGATCAACATTTAAAGAACTACATTGATGTCGTAACCTTGTATGCAATATGCTAAATTTTCTAGATCCTTCACCATAATATACCGGTGGTCTAAATTGTTCACCTTTTATTTTTAATTCTAATTGTGAAATAGTTTGTAAATTTCTAATAGTTGGACTAAGATCATTCCAAATTTGGACAGTGGATGGTATAAAGGATTTTTCACTTATTCGTAATCTACATCTGGGGAGTACATAATTTTTTATTATTTCTAAGGTTGTATCCACTGACGTCAGATGCAACAGGAGGTAGACATTCACGTAGATATCGAGGACATGATTTATTATGCATTTTATAAAAAGTTGTTAATTTAGGTTGTCTACGCCTTTCTGCTAAGGTTTCCCAGCCTGTTTCAAAATATAATGCTTCCAAACTGAAAACTTTCGTTAGCCCTGTTACCTTTCTTGCAGCTTCTAGTTGTATTTTTTTTTTTCAGAATCATATTCAAAACACCCATCCCACAATTCGCATGCATATTCCAAAGGCGGTCTTATAAAAGTTATATAAATATTAGACAAGCATTTTCTGGAAAGTGTAAATTTTAGTACATAAACCTGTTTTAAAGCTGACGTTATTATATTTATCTATATGTGTTGTCCAGTTCCCATCTGACGACAGAGTGACACCTAAATGTTTATGATTATTAATTATTTCAACGTTTTCACAGCTGATCTCTATTTTTCTGTGTAGTTTTTCCAGATTGTCCGTTTTTATTTTGACCATTGTAATTTCTGTCTTTCTTCGATTTGCGGCTTCTGATTACACCATGAGAATCTTCAAGATTTTTTTTAAATTACTTGATGAAAACTACGTTAAAATTAACATTATGACTGGTATATACTGACACACCTATATATAACGACATCCCGTGCTGGGTCACATCAGGGTTAATATTTTAACTGGTATATACTGACACACCTATATCTAACGACATCCCGTACTGGGTCACATCAGGGTTAATATTTTCACTGGTATATACTGACACACTTATATCTAACGACATCTGACACACTTATATCTAACGACATCCCGTACTTGGTCACATCAGGGTTAATATTTTAACTGGTATATACTGACACACTTATATCTAACGACATCCCGTACTGGGTCACATCAGGGTTAATATTTTAACTGGTATATACTGACACACTTATATCTAACGACATCCCGTACTGGGTCACATCAGGGTTAATATTTACGGTTTATGATGACCCCTTGGCTTAGGTATCTTCAAAGTGTTTTGTAGACTTTGTGAATATTAAATATAAGACTTCAACAGTACATGTGTACATTAACTAGTTCATTATTCTATCTAATAATAATACAGATACAACAAATATCTACTGTTAATTAGATAAAAATATAGATAACAGACTATATTGTAGAGTAGCCCGGCGGGTGGTACAAGTGGAGCAGGAACTGGTTACCCTTACATAGAACCTGAGTGTACCCCAGGTTTTTAGTTGCTCAATCGTTAGTTTTATGTGTAGTATTTGGTATATTATTGTCTGTCCTTTTGTCCTTTTTGTTTGCCGTTGTATTTTCTGTCTGTTTCCGAATTACGCTTTCTGATGACCCATTTGCTTATGTATCTTAAAACTATATTGTAGGCTGTGGTGAATACTAAAATCTAAGACTTCAACAGTGCAAGTGTATATTAACTAGTATATAGGTCTATTTGATAGAAATTATTTATCTCAAAACACTGATTATGTTCACTATAAATAGATATGATACTTACCCACCCAGAGCAAACTAAGCATGTGATATCAAATATTAACATCAAGGTACCATTCGAGTTTTCCAAGCACCTCTGGTTGTATGAGGGATCCCCGGGGTTGTAATCACAATATGTGTTCCTTTTTATCCCACCCACTACAATTCCTGCAACACTCAACAGGGAAATTAATATCCCTATCCCAATCTGTACCCCACCAAAGATCCTAAGGGTTCTGATAGGGTAGCACTTTTCTTCTGGTTGGCTTTGTACCATCGAATTCATTCTTATATTTTGGCTTATTGTCTCTTTGTTGTTTTTGCCTAAGTAAATAGATGTTATGTTTTTGTAAGTAATGGTCTACATAATGATATGAAATGGTACTTAGGGGCCGTCGTGGCCGTGGTCGTGTGGTAGTTGAATTTACAACTACCTGTGCAATCAGTGCCGATCACCACTGATGTTGTGAGCACGAATCTCGATCACGGCGAGGTGCACAACATTATGTGATAAAGGTTGTCAGTGACTTGAGACAGGTCGGTGGTTTTCTGCGGGTCCCCCGGTTTCCTCCCTCAATAAAACTGACCGCCACGATAAAACTGAAATATTGTTGAAAGTGGCATTAAACACCATAAAACCTAAAACACCATCAAACAAATAAACAAACAAACAAACAAACGAAATTATGCTTTACAGATTGAAAACACAATAAAATTGCCAACTCGTTCATTTTTACATTTGACACTATATGTTTTTGTTTTAATGGATATTTCTTTTTTTAACGTATATATTCATGTATCTGACTTTTATTTTCATTTATCTTATTTCCCGAATTCGAAATTCAACGGAAATGACAATTAAATATAACTTATACTTTTCAATTAATAATTATATAAAATAATGATATGAATATTTTATTTCCTTAATGTTTAACCAACAACATATAGGTAATATTGTACGTAAGTAATAGAATTGCTAGTTTCATTTCGACAGAAACTCACTATTCTGAATTAGACGTGTGGATAAAATATCCCAAACAATCTGGTTTATTTTACCACATACTCCTTCGTTGTCAAACAATGAATGGAACTAATGACCCTTCACGAGCATCTGGGTTCATCCGCCATTTTTTTTAGGTGGGTCCTTGTTTCTAATTTTTTTAAGTTTTCTGTATTGCGTTACATATGTGTGATTTTTCCATCAGCTTAGTCATGTGTTTTGTGTGCCCATTGTCCCACGTGTCTCTGGATTGTCCATTCGTGATTTCCCCTTCGGTTTTCTCAGGTGATTATTCAGTCCTCTGTTTGGTTCGCTTGTATTTGTTTTTGCTAAATATGTATAGAGTGATGTTCAATGTTCAGATAAGAAAGTTTATGATATAGATAAAAAAAAAATGAATTCAAACTACACATCAACATCAGCACGGAATGACATCTTTATTGATTTTAAAATATTCTTTAAGCTTTTTTAATTCACAATAATTAAAAAAAAATGAAATACAGCCCTACCTTGTATATATCTGCCTCAGTATTGACTAACAATATTTAAATTTCTTCACAGTATAATGTTTACATAAACGTTATAGATATGCAAATCAGCAAAGGCTGTAGTATTGAATTCCTTTACGCACGGACGACTTGGCAGTTAGTATATAAAGAAGATTTTAGGTGTGCTCGATTAAAGCGACGTTCGTTACAAGTTGTAATGAGACAAAAGTTAGTGCTTTTGATGTTATAGTTCCCAGCCCACCCACTCAGATTAATGCCAATAGAATTTTAACTACTCGTTTTTATTTTGAATTTTTTGAGGGGTAGGAATGACTATTATAATGAATTTGTTATGTTGATTTATAATAAATGATACACGATCTTGTAACGAACGCACAACCCTATACTGTGTCGAGTCTTATTTATATTACGTAATGGAGAATACACTTCAACTGTAGATTCTTAAAAATAATCAACGAGACCCGTTAGGGTCGAGTTGATTATTTTTAAGAATCTACAAGTTGGAGTGTCTTCTCTTACATAATACATTTCTATCTGCAACAGTGTTTTCATTTTATATTTTTACCTTTTTAATGTTCAGAAAGCTAAATAAGCCACAATGAACAAACAATAAACAACAAAAATGTTTCGGCATCCGTGCTTTCGATTCTCGTTTATATTTAGATATTCCATGGTCTTTCAAGTGTCCCAAGTGTTCACCTGTGGTCTGTCTGATTTGTTAAGTTGCGGTCGGTTCGTTGGTTGTTTTTGTATTGTGAGAATACTCGTCAGTTCTGAACATTAATTATGTCAGAACTCTAATACTTGTGTCGTGTCTTGTATATATTGATCAATTGCCTTTTTTTAAGCAAATTGTTGATATTTTTTTAACAAAGCTTACTATTAAGAGTTATATCTAATAATTATATAATTTATTAATGTGACCAACTTAGCCGAGTGGTAAGCTGGAAATTTTGAGAGTCAAAGTAGACTTTAAAAAGCCCAGCAGTGGTTCGAGATACGAAAGTCCTAAAATTAGTCAAACACGTGTTTAAGCCTAATATAGTAAAATGTTAAAGTTCATATATTCAAGAACAAAAGAATCAACTGTAGATTCTTAAAAATATTCCACTGTTCGAACAATACAAAAAATGAAGGTGACGTCAGAGAAATGTATTACATTTGTATATTATTTTAGTTAAGAAAAAAATGATTTTCGGAGGAGTACAACGAGGGAGAAAATAATTATAGATTATTATATGGCATTTTTCATATTACATGTCATATCAAGCCGAGACCTCCATATTAGCCCAAGAGCCGAAGACCGAGGGCTAATATGGGTCGAGGGTTGATATGGCATGTAATATGAAAAATGCCATATCATAACCTATTTATCATATACAGACTGTGGACAAAAGTTTTCGTACGATTCCAATATTCTTTCTCTATATATTTCATATTTTAAAAAAAATTACTCTGAAGTCCGATTTTGATAATTTATGTATCAATATTAAAAAACATAATTTTATATTATAGCTCACATAAAAATGTAAGGATTCTGATTGGATAACAAGCCGTATACATCAAGCAATGTATACGTTTGTAGCCGTATACATAAGACATATTTCTATCCCGTCGAGGGGCCCCTGTATATTTCAGTCTCCCAAAAACGATAACAACATGGACGACAAAAAATTTCGCTTCACTGAATCAATAGCATCATACGGAAAATTAAATGTATTTTTACCAAATTAAATGCTGTTTTCATACTCAAAATGGCTTTATGGACAAAATATATTACAACAGATAATCCGTCATAAATACCTGATCGATTCAGCAAACTCATATGTTCTACGGCTGTACCATAACGTGACGAACATAATACTAATTATAATATGACGTCCCGTATTCGGTATACAAATAAGTTTGAAAAACAATCAAATATAGGCCACACATGCGCGCTGAGCTAAAAAAATAATAATAAAACAATGCACCTACATATCGCTCGGTGTTAAATATTCATGAATATAATGCCTACCCATATTTGAATAACAATAAAGTATGGCCGGCATGACTTATTTCTTAATTCCAATACAATACTGAGCATAAACATGTATTCTTGCATATCCCTGTGTCTAAAAAGCACAAAAATTACAATTCCGGGGAATATTGTTGAACGACTTTGGCACATAAACAACGTGACGTCATATGAAGACTTCCAGTTTAATACCTTTCCACTCTTCTCCGCTTTTTACGCATACCCCTTTCCCCCTCACTTACGCTTTTTACGCATACCCCTTTCCCACTCACTTACGCATTCTACGCATTCTGTTACATACTTTCTTTCAACATAAATACCGAAGAATTAAGTCGGTATGTTGCAAAAGTTGTAACAGTTAACGAAAATACAGATTCCAAACTTTCTATTTTCAAAATAGGAAAATCCGAGTGTGATATAAATAACGTTTATTATTCTATATTAGCAAATTCTTTAGTAAAGATTTCTACCAAAATTATTTTTTAAAATAAAAAGACGTATTCACCGCCTCAGATTTAATATTCACCGCGGTAAATGTCACGTGTCACTATTTTTGGAGCATGGATTTTTTTTTATTGATGTAAACAATAATGTAGCACTACGTCAGGACAGTGGACATGTAACCTTTTTTTATTCAGAATACCACTATTTACTCAAAATATAGAATAAAACAATTACTGTCTTTTGATTCTGTAAATGTGTGGATTAATTGACTTTTAGGCTCAGTGAATATCTTTTTTTTCAAAAGTCAATAAATCCACACATTTACCTCATCAAAAGACAGTAATTGTATATTATTCTATATTAGTAAATTCTTTGGTATAGATTTCTACCAAGATCATTTTTTTAAATAAAAAAACGTATTCACCTCCTCAGATTTAATATTCACCGCGGTAAACGTCACGTGTTACTATTTTTGGAACATGGAATTTTTTATAGGAGTATTCCATTTTAATCAACCAATGAAAAAAAGTAGTATATTTGCCGCATCGGTCAATACAAAAACAAAATATGTTCTGTAGATGCAGACGTACCGCCGGTGCCCAAAACCAAAATTTGCCACTTTGTCGGACGGAACGTTGCAAAATGTATTAAATGATAAAGATTCAGATAATAGCATGGTGATGTAAACAATAATGTAGCGCTACGTCAGGACAATGGACATGTAACTTTTCATTTCAGAATACCACTATTTCCTCAAAATATAGAATAAAACAATTACTGTCTTTTGATTCTGTAAATGTTTGGATTAATTCACTTTTGTGAGAAAACAAAATTATATTCACTTCGCCCTTTCGGGCTCAGTAAATATCTTTTTTTTTTCAAAAGTCAATAAATCCACACATTTACCTCATCAAAAGATAGTAATTGTATAATATCTATGAATATTCACGAGTGTGTGTCATGTGCAGACGATGTAAATAAACATGGTGACGTCCAGATCAAACGTGTCGGACGTTTGACATCAACTGACAGCCACACAGCTATCTCTGGACCAATATTCTTCATGTATGGCTTAAAATTTGCGGAAACACTTCAATTTTACAAATCCCGTTGAACATAATTTTAAAAGAGTAGAAATCTGAACGTTAGATATAAAAGTTTATAAAACAGTGTGTGTAAACACACTTGTCGATTTTCAGTGAAAGATGTTCAGCCAAATATCAACAATAGTCTGGAACTTCCTCTAAAGATATGTCGCCAAAAATTTCAATGGATAAGCAGCAAGAGCTCGTAGAAACCATTGGATATTCGGGCCATATTTTCTGATTTTGCTGGCTTCATAAATCAAGTGAAAATTGAGTATAATCATAATTAATCATGAATTAACCATAATTTAAACACAGACTTAAATAATCTGTCAGCAAAAACTATCATTGCATTTTGTTTCGAAAAAAAAATTAATTCAGTTGTGTTTAACTTGTGTATTCTCAAAATGTTTATCATAGAAAATTATTTTGAAATTATAGAGTAAAAATACATAAAATCATATTTTTATAGATACATACATTATCAAAATCGGACATGAATTGACTTCAGAGTATTTTTTTTAAATATGAAATATATAGGGAATATTGGAATCGTACGAATACTTTTGTCCACAGTCTGTGTATGATAAATAGGTTATGATATGGCATTTTTTATAATACATGCCATATCAACCCTCGACCCATATTTGCCCATGGTCGGTGGTTCTCTCCGGGTACTCCGGATTCTTCCACCACTAAAACTGGTCGCCATGATATAGCTGAAATATTGCTGAAAGTGGCGTCAAACACAATAAATCAAATCAAATTCTTAACAGTTCTCGACATATAAAATATTGTAGTTTTCTGAATATTATTCAGGAAATTCTATACATTCTCAACATTATCTTAGTCTCGAACCAGCCTCGAAATCCTAATACATTGTATTATAATAATAGTTTCGACATATTTTAGACATTCTTACCATTATCTGAACGCTTTCGACTGATATTGTTTTGCTAATCACGACATATTTTAGACATTCTTATCATTGTCTGAACGTTTTCGACTGATATTGTTTTGCTAATCACGACATATTTTAGACATTATTAACATTGTCTGAACGCATTCGACTGATATTGTTTTGCTAATCACGACATATTTTAGACATTCTTACCATTGTCTGAACGTTTTAAAACTGATATTGTTTTGCTAATCACGACATATCTTAGACATTCTTAACATTGTCTGAGTAGACGTGAAGGCGTCTCGGCATTCTTAATATTGACCGAATACTTACGACAGATATTGCTTAAAGGGGCATTAGCTACGATTTTGACCAAAAAAAATATATGCTTTGGAAATTGGTAAATAGCTTTAAAATGATGAAATAAAGGTAAATATTTCACATTAAAAGCTTATCGAATCACTTTGCGCCTTTTGAGAACGAAAATTACCATCGATTACTTATTTGAATAAGTTGACCTCGCTTTTTCCGTATGCAATTGACCTTACTAGTGACAGGTAAAAACGAATAATTTGTATTTTGTCTCTTATTAACTGCCAACTTGCATGGTTTTTTGTCCGTAATTAACACCGACTAAAAGCAGATTCACAAAAAAAAAAATACGTACATTGTTGTACTGATTTAATGACGATTCAACAAACTCCGTAAACAATGTCGATAATTAATAAGATGGTGTCCATTTCTTCCGTTTTGTTGAGTTTTCTATGTAAGACAAGCCATAAAGACAGCTGCGCGTGACCTTGTCTTACATGCACTTGTCAGCCAATCAAATCGGCCGAGTATAATCAATAATCAATTCTACTCAAGTAAAATCTAGAGGAGAAATTTCAAAACCATATGCTAATCACCAGGATGTTAAACAAGGCGGAATATTGTCTGCCGGGTTCTACAAAGCATACAACAATGACATCTGAAACACCTTAGAAATAAGTGATATGGGATTTAAAATAGGAACTAGTTATGTGGGTTGTCCAACTTGTGCAGACGATATAATGCTATGCGCTAAATCTGAACAGGAAGCACAAACACAGTTATATATTATAGAGCAATGTCCTTCATATGACAGAGTGAAAATTAACAGTAAGAAAGCAGAAATCATTCGCATAAATGACAACAAATCTAAAAAATAAACCACTAACGCTCTTCAACGAAACTATAAACGAAAAACGAAAAACGAATCTCTATAGCAAGAGGCACTATGTATTCACCCATTGGAGCAGGTCTACATGGAATCAATGGAATAAATCCACTGATAGCTTGGAAATTATGGCGAACGTTCGTTGTGCCAAGAATGCTATATGGAATTGAAACACTGAAGATAACAACAACATATATATACAAACTCGAGCAATTCCAGAAAAGACCCTAAAACAGTTTTTAGGCTTGCCACAACAAACAGCTGATCCAGCAATCCCCATCTTGTTAGCAGCCGAGTGTATCGAGCAAATTATACACAAGGCAATTATTGGATTGTTTCTAAGGATATTGAAAGATCCAGATTCAGTCGAGTACCAACTGGCCATACGGCAATTAGCAATCAAAGACTGTGACTCTAATAGCTGGTTTATAACAGTGAATGAAATTCTACTCTCTTATGAATTACCATCTGCTCCTCAGATTTTATTAAGTCCTAAGAAAAATTGGAAACCTATAACTCATACAAAAATTAACAACTTCTGGAAAAACAAGTGGTCAGAAGATGCAAAAACAAAGTCAACGTTAAGCTATATGGAAACAGATACATGGAAATATAAACAACCAAATTTGTGTTGGAGCAGTGTCAGAGACAACAAACGAGACGTCAAAAAAGGAGTAATACAATCACGAGTTCTGACAGGAACATACAAAACCCAAGATATCATCAGCCGGTATGAAAAACCTACCACATCGTCGATATGTCGATTATGCCAAATGGACAAGGAGGACTATGCACATTTTCTCCTTAAATGTGATACACTGTCGACAATAAGATATAATCATCTTGTAAGATTGGCTTTACATCTTGAGAAATTACAAGCAAACACAGATTACCTAGTTAATTCTGAAAAGGACTTGCTTCAACTGATAATTCACTGCAGTGCAAGTAATCTGATTGACTCTCAATACCGGAAAGATGTTGACACGGTCTGCAGAGATATGATTTATGCTCTGCATGTGAAAAGAACAGAACTGCTCTTAGAATAAAAGGTTGCTGTCAGTCATGTTTATATATTTTTATATTTTTATATAAATGAAACCCTCAGACCAGTGAGAAGAACGTTATTTTAAATTTTAAGATACCGTATTATAATGATTTTTATCCTTTTAATAAATCTAGGATTTTTAAGATTAAATATTTTTAATCCATGCCAGTTCATCCATGTACAGTGTAAATACATGTTATAGTTTATTTTACCTTTTAAACCAAATCGTTTTAATTTTTAATTGTCTTGGTTTTAAATATTAACGCGTACGTCTGCTTATAATTGACGGTGACCCTTCATACAGGGTGGAGTTTCCTCAACAGAACAGAACAGACTGCTGTAGTAATATAAATTGTCGTCTTAGTAGATCTAAAAAAGCTTCAAATATCAATTTTACCTGAATTTTAACTGATTTCCCCTAATAGATTTAATGCGGTTTTAAATAAGTGTGTATTTACTGCATTGCACGTGGCGTTGTAATATTTTGTGTAGTAAACATGACATTGACATGCGAATGAATGAATAAAATCGACATGCTTTGTTTTTAAGTTGAAACGGAAGAAACAGGTACTTGCACCCTTCTTTATTGAAGATCTAAGATTTCTTCCACTCGTGAGAGAAATTCGGCGTCTTTCCACTCGTTCGGCTACGCTCCACTCGTGAAAAGACGGAATTTCTCACACTCGTGGAAGAAATCCCAGATCTTCAATAGGGACTCGTGTATGAACCTATTATTCTTGATCGATCTCAAAACACGAGCAGTTGCATGTTTTTTTTCCGGATGCGCGTACATTTCCTAACATTTATAAGTTACAGAAACACGTTTTATTAAGGCATTAATTATATCTGATAGTTTTTATGGGTAACAAAAATTTACGATTTGGCAGATAATGCCCCTTTAAATAATCTGTAAATCTTTAGCATTGTTTAATTAATATAACTACATGTACTTTAATGATATTGCAAATATTGTCTTAATTTTACTGTTAATAACGTATTTCTTGATAGGGATAACTCTTTTAACCAGGACAAGTTCTGTTGAAATGGATAACGTTTTCCCTGCAGACAAGGCATATAATAATATCGCCCTTGTATATAAATCACATAACATACAATACATGAATTGGGTATAGTATTAACAACAATTCACCCCCATCGACTTAAATATGGAGTCTGTTAAATTCTAAAGAGTACATATAATCAAGACAACTCTCCTCATGTGAGAGCATTAACACATTTGAGTTCTCTACACGTTATACAACTATTACTCAATCTAAACTGAGATACCTTAAGCTAATTGATTCTGTTTTGTTTCATAAAAAACAAATGACAAACGCTACGATTTCCTTGTACAACGATGTTCTGTTTGTTTTTACTCCCATTAGTTGTGTAGAGGGTTCATGTTCTATTTGTTATTTGTATTTATTTTACGATTTTCATTTCACATGGTGCTCGTGTCTTTTAGCAGTAACACGAAAGGTGCCACTAGTGAAGCAGGAACTGTCTACCCTTCCGGAGCACCTGATTGCAACTCCGGTTTTTAGTGTGGTTCATGTTGCTGAGTCGTTAGTTTTCTGTGTAGTGTTTTGTAGATCATTATTTCTCTGTTTTCTTCTTTTGACTATTGTATTGCATGTCCTTCTTCTATTTAAGGCTTCTGATTATCTATCTTCTGATTATCTATCTGGTACATTCAAACTTTTCGTGGAACACCTATCTTATTTAGGAAGGGACAAATAATATTATGTAGAAAATCACTCTTTCTTTTTAACAAAAGTTTTCTGAAAATCTTTAGTTTTCTGTGTAGTGTTTTGTTGAATGTTGTTTGATTTTAGTCTTTTTTTTTTCATCTGACCTTTGTATTTTTTTACTTCTCTGATTTTCTGCTTTTGAAATTTGAAAACTTTTCTTGATAAAACACGATTTTGTTAAGCAAACACGAATCGGTATTACATATGATAAATTACTAATCATAGCCGATTTCTGCTATTCTGTTTTGGCAATTTAGTTTTCCTGATCCCAAAAACTTTAAATTTTTCTTTGACTATGAGCGTACGTTATAGAGATTTTTATTATTATGAGCGTACGTTATAGAGATTTATTTTTATTATGAGCGTACGTTATAGAGATTTTTCTTTGACTATGAAAGTACGTAAATAGAGATTTTTTTTTACTATGAGCGTACGTTATAGAGATTTTTTTCTTCAATGTGTCGTGCACATTGCATTATATATCTACCTTTTGTGCGTAGTAGAGTCGACATAAAGAGATCACTCATCTTCTTCCCAATCGACTAAACGCTTTCCTTAATCAGCAACTCGTCCTAAACAGCTAGATAGAACACAACTAAATCTACACATATC
>MJUT01006017.1:27609-51423 GCA_002080005.1 Gigantidas platifrons
AAATCTTTTGTAGCCTCGAGCATAGGAATATAATTTTCTAAATCTTCACTTTTCGCTGCAAGAATGCTTAATGTTTTGAACCAATTTTTTTTAATGGAATAATTTTAATAGTAAATTTCACATTTTAATGTAAAAGTTACTTTAAATAATTCATCTGAATATTTGTTTTCAGATAAACTAATGAATTCAATGCTTACCTAAAAAATGCATTTTACATGTTATATCAGTACATATTAAAGACTATGTAAAAATTGTAACCAAAATGCTATTGAAGATGAATCACATTTTTTAATTAAGTGCGACAAGTTTACCGAAGAACGAAAAGATATATTTAGTCAATTAAATTCAAAAGTCCAACTTCAAAATCTCCATCAATTAAGTGATGAACAAAAATTATTCTTTATTCTAAACTGTGAGGACCATGAAAGACTTAACTATGTTGGTAAATTTCTCCATGAACACATGCCTTGATTTTATACTATATAATGATTTGTAATTATATGTTTTGTACCTAAACTGTATTGTATTATCTGTCAATCAAGCACCTCTTTCCCTCTTGAGTATGTGTATTATTATTTGTATTATTTTTTTTATATATATTTCTTGTATTTGCCCTATATGGGCCCTTTAATTGGTTAATAAAGATAATAATAATAATAATATTATTATTTTATATGTTTCTGATATTAACGGGTTATCGAAAGCAAGATCATAATTAATTTAAATTACAGATACTAGTAATCGAACCTGATTATGACTGGTATGTTGCATAGTTCCGGAGAAGATATAGGTACCAATCGAAAAGTAATTATCGAACCTAATTATGACCGTAATAGTTGCATATGTAGTGTTTATAATCATGTAAGGACGTCATATAACGCTAACAGTTATCTCATGTTAAATTTTGAGTTGAAGATGTGGCATATGACTACGACGCATTATGTCCCCCTGACACATGTTAAATCTTTTTATATTCTTCTTCATGACTACGACGCATTATGTCCCCCTGACACATGTTAAATCTTTTTATATTCTCCTTCATGACTACGACGCATTATGTCCCCCTGACACATCTTAAATCTTTTTATATTCTCCTTCATGACTACGACGCATTATGTCCCCCTGACACATGTTAAATCTTTTTATGTTCTCCTTCACTATGTTCATCTGAACATAAATATGTTCTTGTGTTTACAATACAGAGAAACAACAGACATATGAGAGACGTTTTCGTAGAATGAGCTTGATAACAGTTACAAGTTCGACAGAAAGTATGACATTTTATACATGTCTAATATTATTGATTATTGTGAACTAAAGGTCAAAGGTCAAAGGTCAAATTAATTTAGGAATCGATAAAAACTATATACAAGTGTAGTCTAAAAATATGGTATTTAAAAATATGAAACAAAACAAGTACTTCAAGGCTAAAATGCACTTGTAAGTTGATATCCTTCAAAGGATGACCAATAAAAGGGTTTCCTTTTATTGTCAATGAGGTCCATAAAGTGTATATCACTTAAATTACACGAATGAAAAAAGGATGCGTTTTATAAATTGAATAAATATTAATGATGTTAAAAGATAAACATTTACTTATATTTCAGATGTTGTCTTACTGCAGCTTTGAATGTATCTTGGTCATTTATTGTTTTTATGGTATTCAGAAGCGCGTTCCACTGTTTTATAGCATTAAAGAAAACAGATGAGGAATCCACTTCTTTAATGTTTGGAACTACGAAGCTGAAATTTAGATTGAAAAAAATCTGTTTTGCCCAGGTGTAAAGATATCTTATTGTCAGCAAATCAGTTTCTGCAATAGTCTAATTCCTTTCCTAAATGGAATCTGTCAAGCTTCTATCCTACACCACATGAAGCACCTTTTGGCTTTGTACAAACATGTACAAAATCCTATATCTAAGATGCGAATGAACACATTTTTAGCTCTAAAATCATACGTGACATTTTCTTGTCTTAATCAAAATAAAAATTATTTTAAAATCTGTCATGTCACATTCGTCAAAATCGAGATAAAAATGAATCTTTTTGAGCTAAGATATAGACTGGTAAAAACGTGTTTTAACAGAATATTTCCTAATTCGTTCTTGTCATTGTCTTTTTATCATGTTTTGTAATTTTCGCTTTAAATTACGCTTTGGTATCTTTTTATATTTCTTAAAAACAAATAGTTTTGAAATCCGGATATTTCACAATCCATCACGGGGGTTGACTTCATCTTAGATGTTGCATAGCAATCTTATCAACATGTCTGATGCAGATAGACAAATCCTTGTAACTTTGTTTGAAGAGGGTGACGTTGGAGGAATACAAGACTTTGTAATGCGTTTGTCAGGAGAAATGACATTCACTCGCCAGGAATCAAATCCCAATCAACTGCCAGATGAACTCGCAGATATACTTACTCCTGGAGATGTCCCAGTGTATACACGAGCAATTAAAACGACAGGAGATGGGAATTGTTTATTCCACGCAATTTCTCTGGGCTTATCAGGTAAAAATTTAAAAAAAAATGAACTAGTTTTAAATTTCATAAATATTGTAATTTTTGTTATGGTATGCTTGATTCGTTCGATTTTCTAATAGCTAATCTGTTAATGGTAGACTCGTGTTCGCGTATACCAATAACTTTAAATTAAATCGTTTTAAGGAACGGAACATGCATATGCTAAAGAAGCAACTGGTCTAATTTCCGATTAATAGTGGAATTCGTGTTTATCATGCTTTTTTCTGCTTTATTCTTTAGCTAACATGACTGTTATGTATTTATAACGGGGGTGATTGATAGAAAGTGTCTGTACATATTAGCATTTTATTCTACACTAATTAAATATTTGCGGATAGTAAATATCAGAGATTGACAGTTAACAGGTGCCTGATAAGATCTAATGTACCAATTATATGGAAATCAGTTTATCTATTATTTATTGTAAACTTTATAAACAATGGTTATATAAATGTGTAATCTTTAGTCTTAGCGTCCGTCCGTTGTAAATGACTCACATTGTAACATTTGCCACTGAATCCATTGACAAAAGTCAACCTATATTGGGAAAGTTCCCTTTCAAAATTGAATCATACAGAACTTCCGTCCACTTTATCCTTAAAAATATGCAGAGTAATTACCATTTTAAACATTTTCCGATAATTTTGGTTTTGGTGGCTGCAACGTAATTGGTGATAATGAGGTGTTTAACACATTTTTTTTTCTGTCTCGGGATCGAGTTTATGAGGTTAGAATGATTTGAAAGTCGTCTTTTCTGAAAACATAAATGACCCATTTAGACCAGCCGAACCATACATATTTAGGACCTTTCGACCCTCCCATAAGGTCCCGCATCGGAATATCTTTGTTAGTCCGACTGCTAGTCTGTCCATCCGTCACCAATTTTTGTGTCGCTTGCTTATAGAGCAGGAAGACATAGGGGGATCACTATCTGTCCTCGTCACGCTTGTTTCCGGATAATAACTTTATTTCTATTTGAGTCTCTACAAATACATATCATTATGGTTTGATTGGTTAAAAACACTACCGACATGGTAATTCTTGTTTTTAATTGGCTAAAAACTCAAAAAATATTCTTTGAAACTAGTTCACCTGATTTGTAACTTGGACGAATTTGTGAATGTAAACTGATTTTTGTGCTTTGTATTATCGTATTAGTAAGAAAAATATTTGTCTTAAAAAACAGAAACGTATAATACTCGTATGTTAAAACGGGACCCATGTGACAACATGATAGTTGTTCCAGTTTACATGTGTTTCACCTCAATTGTTTTTTTTAGCTCACCTGACCTTTTGGGTCAGGTGAGCTATTGTAACCACTGAGCGTCTGTCATCTGTCGTCCGTCGTCCGTCCGTCCGTCCGTTAACTTTTCACATTTTAATCAACTCCTCTGAAGCCACTGGGCCAATTTGAACCAAACGTTGGTGTAATGGTCCTTGGATGGCCCCCTTCCAAAATTGTGTCCGGTGATCCCGACTTCCAACCAAGATGGCAGCCAAGCTAAAAATAGAAAAAAGGGGGATGGAATTTTAATTGTCCATTGCTGCTTTAGTATAAGTCAAACTGAGCTCAAATTTTAGCTGCAGCTACATGGCAAGGAGTAGTTTAACATATATTTCGGGTTTTTCTGTGAATTTTTTCTTTCAGCCGATTCATACCGATTATGCAAATTAGGCATATTTTGATAAAAGATCACATTTAAATCATCTCCCCTGAAACCGCTGAACCAAATTAAACCAAACCTGACAGGGATGGTCCCAGCATGGATCCCTTTCAAAATTGTGTCTGACAGCCCCGCCCTTCATTCAAGATGGCTGCTGTTACTAAAAATAGAAATTTCTTCAATTGTCCATTGCTGCTTTAGTATAAGTCAAAATGAGCTCAAATTTAACTGCAGCTACATGGCAAGGAGTAGTTTAACATATATTCCGTTTTTAGCTCACCTGACCGAAAGGGTCAGGTTAGCTATTGTCACCACTGAGCGCCCGTCGTCTGTCCGTCCGTTAACTTTTCACATTTTAATCAACTCCTCTGAAGCCACAGGGCCAATTTGAACCAAACTTTGGTGGAATGGTCCTTTGGTGGTCCCCTTCCAGAATTGTGTCTGATGACCCTGACCATTAACGAAGATGTCCGCCATTACTAGAAATAGAAAATTCAGCAAAAAATGAATTAAAAAATCTTCTCCTCTGTAACTGCTTGGCCAATCTCGACCAAACCTTGATGGAATGGTCCTTATGTGGTCCCCTTTCAGAATTGTGTCCGACGACATTGGCCCCTAACCAAGATGTCCGCCGTTAATTAAAACATAACTGAATGCAAACATAGGCTTGTAACATATCATAAGACTCAAAATGAAAAATGCTGTTGAGATGTAATGTCAGTTGTTCATTATAGGATTCAGGTAGCCATATTTTCCCCAAAATGAATACTGTTACTAAAAATAGAACTTAATGTAAGCATAGGCTTGTGACATATCATAAGACTTGAAATGGAGAGTTCTGTTGAGGCATGATTATCAGTTGTTCATTATAGCATTTGGGTGGCAATATTTGCCCCAAAAGAACTACCAGGAGTTTCCTTGCATGGCCCCTTTTCAAAACTGTTAACAGCAGCGGTGCCCTCCATCCAAGAGGAGTGCTGCAATAGCCAAACTTAACTGTACTTAATTTACATACAAACCTTTTTCACATGTTTTAATGAGAGCAGCGTTGAGCCAGGTGAGCGATTACAGGCTCCTGGGAGCCTCTAGTTTAAAGTTGTAGCCGATTAGCCGTGGGTATGTTTCCAATCAAGCGTTTGTTATTTCACTTCTATTTTCAGGAGATGAATCATTGTCAAGTGTCTTACGGTTACTAACACCATGTGAGCTTTATCTTTACCCTGATTTCTACACAAAGCACCCGAAGATAGACGAATCTCTTATGGACCCAGACATTTATACTAACCATTGCGATACATTATTTGCATTTCTTTTATCCGACGAAGGAGATGATTTTTTTCAAAAGACAAAAGACAAAATGAAAACTATAAAATTAGAAGGGCGCTTAACATTGACCCCAACAAGGTGGTGTTCTCTTTTACACGCCATGGCTTTAACGTCGGTTATAAATAGAAACATTTTCATGGTTTACCCAGACTGTAACAAAGGCATACGACCTTTATTGAATGGATATTTGATACCAAGAGGAACACAAGTCATAAGCTTTGCACATACTGTATTCATTATCTGGTCGAGGGATGGGTCCCTTGACAATACACATAACGCACCGTATCAACCGAATCACTTCGTGTATCTTTCCAAGGAAACCACGGCTTCCATTGAATCAAAGAAGAGAAAGAACGAAGGCTTGAAAGGTAAACATGACCCCATGGTCCAAATTAAAAAACAAAAAACAGTACAATCTAAAATAAATACCCTATTTCAGAGGAAAGAATCATCTACTACAACAAATAGTGGCGATTCTAAGTCTGTTTACGTTGACTCCAAGGAAGATTTTTGTGGAGAATTAGATCCTAATTCTACAATGCAGTACGATGATGTAAGTGAACCCACACATCATACCCCATCAGATAATGAATGTATCGATGAATCGAAACATGAAGCTTCAATTGACGATACTTGTCAAAAGGAGTTCAGCGGTTTAAATGAAGATACATATGTTAAAAGTACTACCAGTTGGGGGTTTTCAATAATGAACCAATTATGTTTGAATGATGAAACAAAATTTTCGTTGATCAAAAATAGAGTTCCACCAAACACCTATATATTTCCAGGGAAAAAATTAAAGATAAAAGTAAGAAAACGAGTTTCAGAACAAGGTCTTGTCAACATCAGTGGTTCAACCAGTTCGACTTTATTTCGTATTCTATCGAAGAAGATTGTCTGTACTGTTTACCGTGCGTTCTTTTCCCTGAGGAAAATACACCAGGAGGTCGTCCAAAACTGCTTATTACTAAAGCATAGAGTAACTGGAAGGATGCAATAAATGATCTGAAACATCATGCTTCTTGTGCATACCATAGAACATCAATTACATTGATGGAAAACTTTGTTAAAACATGCGAAAATGTCGAAGCAAGGGTTGATTATATTTTAGATAAAAGACTCAAAGAGAGAGTGGCAAAAAATCGGAATATCCTAGAATCTATTATCAGATGTATTGAATTCTGTGGACGACAAGGGATTGCACTTAGATCGCATCGTGATGACGAGACGATTAAGAAATCTGACGATATGGATAAGGCTGTTTTCGGAAATTTGAAGGAATTATTAAAGTTATGTAGTGACCTTGGTGATACTACACTAAAAGAACATTTAGACTCTTGCGCAAAAAATGCATCTTATACATCTAAAACATCACAAAATGAACTCCTTTCGTGTATCAAAACATTTATTCAAGCGGAAATCGTTTCTAAAATTCAGAAACAGCCACATGGCCCACTCTTTGGTATCCAAGCAGACGAATCAACGGACAACAGTGGTAAGGAACAACTAGGTATTGTCCTACGTTACCTTGATAATGACCAACCCTCCGAAAGACTTATCGAATTTGTCGAGTGCGAAAACACCACAGGTGAGGCAATTGCAGAAAAAATTGTAAACAAAGTTCATGAACTGGGATTAAGCATGGTAAATTGTCGGTCACAATCATATGATGGCGCTGGAAACATGGCAGGTATTCATAATGGGTGTGCAACAAGGATACAGCAACGTTATCCTAATGCTAAATACTATTACTGCATGAATCACGATTTAAATCTGGCAGTTTCAAAATCATGCCGAGTAAAAGAAGTGCAAATGATGATGGAGAACACCAAACAGCTAGGTATTTTTTTAAGTACTCTCCGAAAAGACAAACAGCTTTGGAAGATTCGTTAACAATTGTCAATTCACGAAGGAAAGAAAATGAGCTTGATGAAATCAAATCGTACAGTATGAAAACTTTATGCGAAACAAGATGGGTAGAACGGCACACAACACTACAACATTTGAGACACATGTATGAAGCGGTCATACATTGTTTGACAACTATTTCGACAAGGGTACGGGTACCTGGGATGCAAAATCTGTTACTGAGGCCAATGGTTTGATGACACAGTTAACATCTACGACGTGGATGGTACCCTTTTGTGTTAATCTTCATTTTTCTGGATATTTAAGATCTTTGAGTCTCCTTTTGCAAGGACCAACGTTAAGGCGCACGAAAAAATAAATCTCGTTAAAAATGAATTGAAACAAATTAGAGAAAATTATGAAGTAGAATTCAAAGATGTATGGGAAAAAGCTAGTGATATGGCGGAAAGTGTAGAAGCAGAATTGACAATGCCACGGATATGTGGAAAACAGATACTTAATAGGAACAATGTAACAGCCAATAATGCTTTTGAATACTGGATGCGTCCACTATTTCTTCCATACCTCGACCACTTAATAATGGAATTTGAAAGTCGTTTTAACCACTCAAGCGAGACTTCTAGACAAACTCTTTGTGTGCTTCCTTCTAATCTTCATCTGCTAACTGATGAAAGTATAAACCTTATTGAAGACTTCTTCAAAGATGATTTGCCATCTAGGATGAGCCTGAGAAACGAACTCCGTTTGTGGAAGAGAGAGTGGGCTATGGTCGAAGACAAAAATGATCTACCCAAAACCATTGAAAACACAATACAAAAGATGAATGTAATATTCTATCCAAACATTTCAGTAATTTTGCGTCTTTTGCTGATGCTGCCCGTATCGGCAGCGACAATTGAAAGGGGCCATTCGTCACTCAAATCTATTAAAACAAAGCAACGTACAACTATTGGAGAAGGGCGTCTTAACGCTCTTATTTTGTTGTACATTCATAAAGATATTATGTTGAATTACGGAACAATTATTGATATGTATGCACGAAGAAATCCACGAAAAATGAAACTTATTAATCCATTGGAAGACACAGAAAATGAGACCGAATCTGTCTGACAGTCACGTGACATATTTCTGTTTTTATCATGTTTGCTTCATCATTAGTAACACACTTACTAGATTTAATGTTGTCTGTTGTAATAAATAATTATTATATTGTATTGTGATCTGTACCATTTAACCTGATGATGATGATGATACTGTTGTCAGTTTCTATGTTACCACTTTGCTGCATTCGTCATATAACTCAGATTTTGACGTCTTACGAATTGAGACGTAACAAAAATCATTTTAGCTTTTTACATCAGTAAGACTTTGCGTCCGTCGTAGTTAGATGAAGTTCCATGATTGCTTCTGCCATCACTTTGTGTCCGTCGTCGTCGGAAGCTGAAATCTTCATTTCATTCACCACTGACTGACATGGGTTTGAATACATATACATGTACATTTGTACTCAAATTAAGTTGTATGTGTTTTAAGCTTTCACCGGTCAATTTGATAAAACTTAATTAGTCTGATAGTTGCGATATAGGTTGAAAATTCCCGAAAATGACGATAATGGTCACGTGTAGCAATTCGAGGTAAATCATATGGTTAAACAAGTTCTAGTTTGAAAATAAAAACTAAAGTATTGGTTTTGATAAACTAAATCAGACTAAAAAAATCGGGCCCCCCCTTATGGAAATGTCTGGATCCGCCTCTGACTGTTTATGCACTAGATAAATATGATTACTTAATGATAACTAGTGTTGTTAACTGTTATTTGTCCACATAATCATTTAATATTTTTAAAACTGTGAAGATTATTATAGTGTTAAATCAGAAAAAAAACGGAATGAAAATTTAGAACAGGTGGTACAGCATTGATCGCCATTATTTGCTGTAGTAAGTATACTTATAATAGTCTGAACATTTAATCCTATAGTGTTAGAGTTATTATTTGCTGTAGTAAGTATACTTATAATAGTCTGAACATTTAATCCTATAGTGTTAGAGTTATTATTTGCTGTTGTAAGTATACTTATAATAGTCTGAACATTTAATCCTATAGTGTTAGAGTTATTATTTGCTGTAGTAAGTATACTTATAATAGTCTGAACATTTAATCATATAGTGTTAGAGTTAGTATTTGCTGTTGTAAGTATACATATAATAGTCTGAACATTTAATCCTATAGTGTTAGAGTTATTATTTGCTGTAGTAAGTATACTTATAATAGTCTGAACATTTAATCCTATAGTGTTAGAGTTAGATGGTTAACTGACAATATTCTTTCGTTCTTCCCTCAGCACGAATCGAACCCATATCGTTGGTACACTGCAACACCAATGTGCTTAGCATATTTACGTACCATTTAGTCCCCTTGTGCAAATCCACTATATGTCGAATAAGTAAAGGCTATGAAAAGGAATTTCTATTTACCCCTTAAGGATAGTATCAAATATAATATAAAACATATTGTAGTTGGTGCACAGCACAACGGCTGCTACTAGTGGTACAGGAACTGCTTCCCTTCCGGAGCACCAGGGTTCACCATTAGTTTTATGTGCAATGTTTTGTAGATCGTTGTTTGTCCTTCTTCGACTTGTGAATTCTGATTATTTGATTTGGTATCTTCAAGCTCTTCATATGTACTGTACTTCGTATTGTTGACAGGAATTTTGTTTGTTAATACTGAAAGAACATTTTATTAAAAGCTACGAAAACAACAAGAACAATACAAGTACTACAAAGAAACAACATTTCAGAAAGTACGAACTCACATAAAGACCATTAGTTAGACCAAGTGTTCAGTTAGATAAGATGTTCCGGAAGGGTTAGCTTTGTTCTGCTGTATGCTTTTATATTCTACTATTATATAGTATACATTTGTTGACTGGATATGCGGGTAACAGTAAGTTTATTGTTCCTCAAAACACCAACTATTTTCCGAGGGCACTTCGTTATAGATGTCTGTTTTTTTTTGTTTTTTTTTTTTTTTTTTAACTTAACCTTTGTAATCTTACAGAGGGCTCTGCAACACTTTCAGTCTAATAATAACGAATAAAGAAAATAGTAAAATTACATGTATCATAGTATAGAAAAAGTATTCGAAAAAGATAATGATATTTAAACTTTGTCATCGTTATTGACCGAATCCAAGGACATACGGATCAACGGTCAACCTTCTATCTTCTGGTTAGTACGTTTTGAGACATTCCGTTACAAATTGTTCATACATGTCAAAAGATTGATTTTAAAACAGTTCAAGTAGAAGGTCAACGATGACCGTTCACAACCACAAAATACAAAACCCCTCATTTATGAAAATATATTATGATTATTAGAAAATCTTCATTACATCATAATGTGTTGTATTGTGAAATGGAACATTGAATTTGTTCATTCAGTGGATATGTCACTCTGGAAAATAGCCATCTTACCACACAACATTGAGATTGATATGAAATATTCAAAAAAACAAGTAAAATTATTTAGAGTTCGTCCTTGTTATTGACCAACGTGAAGAACATAGAGATAAAACGACCAACACTCTTCAGTCATTGACACTATGATATTTTTATATTTTTGAACAAGAACGTCATTTACGATACTGAGCAACCAGGCCATCGGAGGAATCTTTCATGCAGTGGACTATAATTTTCAAGCGAAAGTTGTTATCTGAATTCTATAGACTGTCAATAAATTTCGTATACTAAATTAGCAGGACATATTTTGTAAATCGATGTACGTTTAATATCGTCTATGCATGATATCGCAACTGTAAAATACAAAGGTATAGCAATTTTAATGTTTACAACAATATTCCAATGAAGTAACTTTTTTAAATTTAACTCGTATTTATGCTTTATTATATCCAGGAAGTGAAAAATTCTAACTAGAAAGCAAAATGTCAAAATAATAACAGAATGTACACATGGGGTTTCCCCACTCCATATGGTTTTAAGTATCCTGATTTCACCGCTACAGAGAAATATAACATTTGATATTATTATATTGTAGATCAAGATCAAGACAACATAGAATGCAATACGAGGTAGGTTGTTTAATAACATTGTATACCACCACGATATAACTGAAATATTGTTGAAAGTGGCGTTAAACACCATAAGCTAACATTGCACATATTTGTATTTAACTTTGTTCTATATTTTGAAGTTCTTTTCTCAAAATTTTTAATGTTAAATGGATAAAGATTTGCATTTACAACATGATTACATCCTTTGATTTGAATTACAATTTTATTAATTTTCATATGCTGATATGGCTTCATATTATTGATTTAGGCTAAGTTGGCCGGGCGTGGCTATCGGTCGTAGTTCAATTGGAACCTGCCTTTTTAATTCAAGGTGAACAGGTAAAATAGTTTACATCTGAATTCACTGATCCATTTAATTAGAGTCAATTGACAATTATTATTCCTTTTATATTCTATACTATCGTAGTTATTGATTATTGATTCATTTTGATTGTTGTTATTTGTACGAGAACCTGGTGTTACATATAAATAGTAGATTCATCTACGGTCAGAGTTTGAAGTTCAAACAGGCCGGCCAGGTTACTTTGTAACACCAGTAACTATGTTGTATTTAGTTCCACAGGATATATTTGGAACATATGAATGATTGATTGATTGGTGTTTAACGTCCAGCGAGCAATTTTTCAGCTATATTCAGGACGATATTTGGAATATATGTTAACTTCTTAAAATGGTGATTGCACAGTAGCCAAGTAAAATGAAGTCTTCGAGCAAAACGAGCCTTTGTAAACAAAAATATTTTATTTATTTATTTTTTTATTTATTTTTTTATTATTATTATTTTTTTTTTTTTTTATTTGCTGAAATTGAATATACTGATCTAAATACAAAAAAATGTAGCAAACATAGCCAAGTAGAATAAGTTATTATATAATTTCTAGGACAATCTTCAAGGTTTGACAATATGGACGACAACAGTATTTATAGTAGGAAATATCGCTGGTGGTGGTGTGTTGGCTCTACCTAAAGCTGTTGAAGACACAGGTAAGTATATATGTGTTTATTGTGACTAAGCAGTAGTTTGTGAAAATCTAAATAGCTATAATCACGGGTGGATTGCTACGTCACACGCACGGATACTTGGACATCGCCTCGACGTAGGTTTATGCAGTTGTACAAATTTAAAAAAGGAAAACTAACAAAACCAAGTAGTTCACCGAAGGGTCCACATATCAGACTTCATTGTTAGCATACATTCATTGCGTGGAAACCCGTCAGTTTTGCAAACTCTTCTGTACAGTAGGATGGGTTTTGTGTGAACGGTATCCTTGCCCTGAATTTTAACTGTACAGAAATGTTTATTCAAAGTGTTTCTGGGCGTTCATGTTTTCATAGTAATCAACGAATTAACCAATCAATCAAAGATCAGGATTTATATCTGAATCTTTTCTTTACCTGAACATCTCTGCAGTCTATGTTAGTCTATGTTCGTATATGTCTAAAATCAACTGCAGAAATGGAAACTATTGACAGAAAAAAAAGAAAATAAAGATAGGTAAAATTATTATCCTCTATTGAAGCTAGAAGCCAACACCCTCCCTCCTTCAATGAAAAAACATCGTCATCACATTTTATTTTTATTTTTATTTTGCTTTTGCAATGGATGTAAGCACTTTTATGCATAATCTAATTTGGTGTATTAAAGATGTGCTCAATTTATGTTGATCCAGCCGCCCCCCCCCCCCCCCTGAACATCCATGCTCTTTTAATAACATTATATGTCCATAAGTAAAATTTTGTTTTAAATGCATATTGATTGTAAGAATAATTTTAAGATGCCAATGTGATAATCAGTATTTTTTCTTCATAAAACTACGTGTAACAGGAAAATATATAATTTACAAGTAATCTATTTTCCTTTGTTCTATAATAATTCATTTTCATTGAATGTTTGCTATTGAAAATTAAACTAATTTTCATTATTTCTGCAACTTTAGCACAATCCTATTATTTATATACAACAAAAATGCTTCTCGGAACAACCGGAAATGTTCAAATAAATTTCAGCAAAACCAATAAATATTTTAGGTTTTAGTGTCGGGAAATAATGTTAATGACAGATACAATTTCATAGGTATAAACAGGTAACTAACAGCTGACATTAAGATATATAAGGAATATGCACTTTCACACTTGTAATTGTAATCTATTTCAGGTTGGATAGGTTTCATTCTGATTGTTGTCTTTGGGATTTTTTCTTCATACACCGCTTTATTGATAGGAAAATGTTGGGAAATAATACAAACCAGATACCCGGAATACCAATCACATGTTGTAGATCCGTACCCAGTAATGGGAGAGAAAACATTCGGCAAACCTGGCAGGTAATGAACGTTTTAGAACATATTTGAAAGCATACACATTTTTACAAGTTTACTTTGGATTGTCCTTTTTTGATCGCACCTTCGGTATTTTCTAACGATTATTGTAAGACACCTGCATTTGAAAAAAAAATCCATCTAATTATGTTCAATGAAATGGATCTTTTTCGGTGTTTTACAGATGATCTCATTACACAATATATGACCACGATCTATGAATAGATATGTTATATGTTCAGTGGACACTCACACTATTATTTCTATGATAAATAAGATGAAACTACGTCTCCGTTATATATCTTTATCTTTATATCTTTATTTCTCAATAAACCATTGCAATACATAGGCATAGAGAATTACAAAACTATTTACAAATATATACATGTACAATTACAGTTATAGAGAAACAGAAATGGACACAGGGAATAGCCCGGAGCACACACACCTTCATTTATGACTTTTATCATTTTACATAATTTCAAAAGATCTGATTTTTTCGTTACAGTCATGATATTTTTAAATTTAAGGACATTTGGTCTATTTCTAAAGTAACTTGGGATGAGATTCTTACGGTTTTGCTCAAAGTATCGACATTGTAAAATATAATGAAATTCATCTCCAATTGTATTTGTGTCACAGAGGAGACATTTCCTATTGTTTATTTCAATATTTTGCCATCTTCCTATTTCAATCGGTAATCTATGATTAGTGGTTCTAAATTTATGTAAAATAATGGCATTTTTTAGTCCAAAATTTCAAGATATGGTTCAGGCATAAAATTTTCTTTAAATAACCTATTGTTAAGGTTTTTGTGGAATGTTCAGTTTGTGAGTGCCATAGTTGATTATACTGATCTTTAGGCTTTTCTTTTATTAATGAAATAAACCAATCACTATTTATAAAAGTTTGTGTGTCCCAAATATAGGCCAATCCACATTCATTTATAATATTATGAACATTTTTTAACCATGGAAGATTAGCATCATTCACTGTATGCATTTCAAAACATAATCTATATATTATTAATGACAATTTAGATTCTTTACCTAACAACAATTTTGACCAAAACGACAGAATTCTAATTTTTACATCTATCACAATAGGATATCTTCCTAACTCTCCGTAAATCATATATGTGGGCGTCGAATTTTTTAACTGTAAAAGTAGTTTGCAAAATTTTATATGAACCCTTTCAATTATCTCTATGTTACCAAGTCCCCATATTTCACAGCCATATAATAATATGGGTTTTACCATTTTGTCAAATAGGTCTAGTTGACAATTTATCGAAAGACTATGGATTATACCAAGTTTCAAAACCTCATACATTGCTGTTGTACCTTTATGAACAGCAAACATCTTTGATTTATTAGAATTACCATTTTTTGCTCATAACACACTCAAATACTTAAATTCATCAACAATTTCTAGTTGTTTTCCGTTCTTCCTTCCGAAAAAAAACACAATTTTACTTTTTTCTACATTAACTTTTAGTTTCCAGATATCACAGTAATCACTAAAGGAATCCAACTGTTTTTGAAGGTCAGCAGCAGACTCTGCCATTATAACAGTATCATCTGCATATAAGATTATGAAAAGTTTCAAATACAAATTTAATTTATCGTTTAGTTCTGAAGAGATGGTCTTCAATCCTTCCACGTCACATGTTTCCAAAAAAGTTTCTAACTCGTTTGAAAATAAAGCAAAGAGAAAGGGTTAACAATTTTCTCCCTGTCTAACCCCATTACTACATGGGACAAATTCTGACAGAGTTTTTCGTAACGGTTGTGTTATTGTACCAAATTTCCCAATTGTTTATGACAGGTTTGGTTGGTACTCCTCTGGTTTCCACTTGACATTATTACCAAACTATTGAGTATCAAAGTAAAATTCCTAAGTGAAAAGTGCAATCATTATAGAATCCAATTAAGAATAATAATATTTTACACCAGAATTCAAAACCATATAAGATAAAGGCTGCACCAAACAAGTGCCAATAGTGTGGACCGTAATAGCCATTACATAGATTAAGTAGCTAAAATCATTTTATACTGCAATTGGTAACGTCACAGGATTGATAAAGGGTGTCGTATAAACTTTTGCTTTATAAGGTCAATGACCGTATAAAGTCTCCTGGTACCTTTGACTTCAACTTACAAGCTATAAAAGCAAAACAGTCTGGGTCCCTGAAATCACTGTTGTTGCGTAACAATGTAATATTGCTTGTGATGTTATAATGCAAGCTTGATTGGGACCATAATTTCCTCTGCAGATTTCATCGTTTGAAAACACGTTTTTTCAGCTTTATTTAGATAATTTCTTAAATATTTGAATTGCAGTATGCATTTCTACCTGTTTCTAAAGCTCGTATAAATAAACTTTATATTTGCCGACAAGGAACGTATATTGTCTAAATATATGGCTAAATTAGTATCGTGCATATATAGTTGTAATGAACATTTGTGACGATGACAAAGTAAGTTAATGAGTTTAATACAATATTTTCACGACACATTTTGTAAAAGTAAAACTGTTATAAGATGAAGGGAAAATATTGAAATATTTAACCGACAATTACTCCTCGAGTTTATGTTTAAAATTGTTATTCTATTATAACCTATAATTTTGTTGATATTCAACACGGATCTCAAAGTACAATTCCTTTATAAGTAATGACTTATATTGAATTATATCACGGAATTTGACTTTCCTTAAAGTGCTACCAACAGTAATGTGCATGCTTTCTCAACAAAAGTATGAAGATACTAAAGGGAAACCATAAATCGAAGGATAGCCAACGCAATGTACAAACGAAAAAGGATCTACTAAACACTACACAGAAAACTAAAATTCGAGCATCATGAACCCCACTAAAAATCGGGGGTGAGCTTAAATGCTATGGAAGGGTAAACAGTTCCTGCTCCACTAAGTTCATTTAAATCCATACCATTTCTTGCAAAAAATATTTAACTAGCTACTTATTATTACGCCATTATTCACGAACAATATATATTCTTCATTATAGGAATGTTGTAAATATTGTAATGAACATCTATAATTATGGTAGTGCTGTAGTGTATATGGTCCTAGCAGCAGGGAATATTGAAACTCTGTTATCTGAAGTAACAACAAGTGACATATCACTATGTTACTGGCTTATTATACTAGTGGGTATTTTAGCCCCAGTCATCTGCCTAGGAACACCTAAAGACTTTTGGTAATGTATTGACATGCACATTTGTAATTTTATTCTCTCTTAAGAAAAATTTTAAGGAACCAAAGGGTATAATCAGAAGCCGTAAGTGGAAAAGGACAGACAGTAACAGTAAGATGGAAAAAAGGGCAAATATCGATCTGCAAAACACTACAAAAAAATCTATATTAAGTAACACGAACCTTACTAAAACCCGGGGTTGAATTCAGGAAGGGTAAGCAGCTCTTGCTCCACTAGTAAATACCCGCCGTGGGATATATGCTTGAATATGGATCAGTATGACTGTTTGTACGATTTTCAGATTGGATTTAGAACAGGATGTTACGGTGTTTTTCAGATTGGATTTAGAACAGGATGTTACGGTGTTTTTCAGATTGGATTTAGAACAGGATGTTACGGTGTTTTCGTTTTTCATTTTGTTGCTTAAGACGAACACAAATAGGACAATATTGAAGAGTAAAGTACGTATCCGAATTTCAACACAGCAACATCTCAAATAAGAAAACAAAGCTTAGTCAACTAGAATTACCAAAGAATCAGGTGTTCTTTAAAAGTTATATTTTTCTGTGCCTCGAAGAGCGTGAAAGGGTGGTGAATTCCTATCTTAGAATTCAGAAATATGATATCTTAAATTTGATTCATTAAGTAGTAAATCACTTGGGATATCAAGTATTCGCTGCATTCATAACATTAGACAGTTATATATGCATTTAAATAAATATGATTTTACTGATTTTAATTAACATTAGGCCTATTGGCGTTGGAGCGACGTTTACAACAGGAATAGCATGCATATTGATCATCGTTCAATCCCTGCTGGACAGAGATCCATCTAAGCCAGTTTACCATTCAAAGACAGATCCTATGAAATTTTCTACATCATTTGGAACTATGGTTTTTGCTGTCAGTGGACACTCTGTCATGCCTACTATCATTAATGATATGAAGAATAAATCTGATTTCAAGAAAGCAGCTCTATTGGGATATGGAAGTAATAGGTTATTTATATCATATATTGTGCTTGCTTTACTAAATAAACGTTAGAGAATATCGAAAATATAGCGAAACATGCAACATAGGATACAAGACGAAGAAAAACAAAACAAAAACACAATACAATATGTGTTAGACACAACTATATGCAAACAAACACAAATAACGTAAATCAGACATGAGCCTTCCTACAACTTGATGTAATGACAAACCGAACATTGTTTCTTTTCAGACATCGTAGCGGACATCACAACACGGAACTCAGAACGTAAAAAAAGCATAATAAGACAACATCTCATACATCGTGTTTACTTTAGTTATCTATTGATCATGACCTTATCTGATGAAGGTTATTTCCACAAATGCACTTCATTAGATATCGACAGTTTCATTTAAAGAATAATGTTCTGTATTGTTAGAGTCTGTTAATTTATGTGTTTTTTTTTATTAAACGAATAATATTTGACAAACCACCAATGGTATTTGTATACTCCGAATTGGCTCCTAAAGTTGACCCCTGTTTAGTAATTTGACACACATGTTTATCCTGATGTTATACTTTTACAGTTTGAGGGTTAGGGTTATGGTGTTTAAAGCCTCTTTCGACACTAATTTCAGTTATATCGTGGCGGTTAGAGTTTGACATATATGGTCCATTGATTATATATATTCCAAATTATCTATTTGTTTAATATAATTATATTTTAGCAAAACTGATGAAACTTTAAATGTACATCTGTCACATATATAGCGTTTTTTATCATTATTACCATATAATTAAATATATTTGTTAGACACTTATATATTATTTTTATTATACTAATCAGCTGCTACATATTTTTATATTTTATCTTGCATTACAGTTATCTTATTGATGTACATACCTACAACTGTTGTTGGATATATTGTGTATGGAGAGAATCTCAACGAAAATATTGTAAAATCTATTACTGCTGGACCTTATGCTTATATAGTAGAGATTTTAGTCACACTACACTTATTACTGGGATTTATTATTCTAATGAACCCCGTTTGTCAGCAATTGGAGGCAAAATGTGGTGTTCCTAAAGGTAATTAGCATGGTTCTGTTTCTACACTTTTTAAAAGAACAAACGGTGATCTACAAAACATTCGACAGAAAACTAAAGATCGAGCAACACGAGCCCCACTAAAAACTACGATTTTGACCCAAAAAAAATATATACTTTTGGAAATTGGTAAATAGCTTTAACATGATGAAATAAAGGTAAATATTTCACATTAAACAGCTTATCGAACCACTTTCCGTCTTTTGAGAACGAAAATTACCATCGATTACTTATTTGCTTGCAAGCAAATAATTTGACCTCGCTTTTTCCGTATGCAATTGACCTTACCAGTGGCAGATAAAAACGAATAATTTGTATTTTGTCGCTTATTAACTGCCAACTTACATGGTTCTTTGTCCGTAATTAACACCGACTAAAAGCAGATTCACAAAAATAAGAAATAAGTGCATTGTTGTACGGATTTAATGACGATTCGACAAACTCCGTAAACATTGTCGATAATTAATAAGATGGCGTCCATTTCTTGATTGATCTCAAAACACGAGCAGTTACACTTTTTTCCCCGATGCGCGTATATTTCATAACATTTATAAATTACAGAAACACGTTTTATTAAGGTATCAATCATATCTGATAGTTTTTATGGGTAACACAAATTTAGGACTTGGCAGATAATGCCCCTTTAAGATAAAGGATGACAACACTTCATTTAAGAATGAATTTAAAACGTTTCAAGCTCCCAAACACTTAAATTATTTGACTTTCCAATTTGTTTGACTTGCGCTCTAATTTAGATACATACGTTTTTATTACTATCACTGGGCTGATACCGCTGCTGGTGGACTATTAGTCCCCGATGGTACCATGCGCTCAATCGTCAGTGTTTCGGTGCTATCTTAGTTTATTAGATATATTTATTATTGAAGTTTACAATTTCCCAAATAATGTATTTATTAGAACTAATGTTCTCTAGCCTCAAGCATGGGGAAGCTTAGCCGATTATAACTGTCCTGTTTAGTACATCTGGTTGACTTACTCCCAAAGGCTTTTAAGTAACTGGTAGTTGGCTTTATAATCTTTTGACTTTGACCTTACCCGATGCATGTTATTCCGAAACTCGCCGTGCTCACAAAATTGGGTATCTACGATGGCATTTCAAATTGTTTAGAGGGTCCGGGTGGCTCAATGGGTTAGGTAGTTGGATTACTTAACAACTCATACAAGCCTAACACCAATACGACGTGGGTTCGCGCCCGGCTTTGTAAATTACAAAAAGGGTGCACTCGATTCGCAGCCGCAAGTAATAAAGTTTACCAGTTGCTTGCTCTGGATCGGTGGTTCTTTCTGGATACTCCGGCTTCCTCCACCACTACAACTGGTCGCCATGATATAGCTGAAATATTGCGCGAAAGTGGCGTTAAACATAAAAAATCAAATCAAATCAATCAAATTGTTTAGTCATTTCGAGGTTAAACAGTATCTTACATCCTGTTGGAAGTAAAAAAAACAAATGGCTTAAAGTGTTTGAAGATATGTGTTGTAATACCAGGAATCCAACAGTCTACAAATTGCTGGATACAAAATTTCTGAATTTGTACATTAATAGAAGCCATTAATTAAATATTATATTTCAGAGTTCACATGGAAACGATGTATTTTCCGACCATTTATAGTTTTGACTGTGCTATTTATAGCTGAATCAATTCCTCATTTCGGTTCTATTCTATCATTGGTTGGAGGTCTAACGACAACATTACTCTCCTATGTGTTCCCATGTCTATTTTATATGAAACTTTGTAAGAACGATCGAATTGTGGAAGTTAATTACACTAATCACAACAAAGAGATCACACAAAGTGTGTCCTTCACTTCTCCCCTATTAGAACGATTGGATGATTCCAGTGAAGATATAGATATCGTAAGAGAAAACTCGATTACACCACCTGATGTAGAAAGAATTCATCATTCCCATGAAATGTGAGTATGGGCAACAATGTAGGAATATCTGATATTGTAGATATTTAGCTAAAGATTAAGTTGTTGAGACGAGTTAATCAGAATCCGTAAATCTAGGAAGGACAGACAACACAATGGCCAAAAGAAAAAAGACAAAAGGACAAACAACAATCTACAAAATATACACATATAGCATAAGATGGAGTAACACGAACCCCACTAAAACCCGGGGTGAACTCAGGTGCTCCAGAAGGGTAGGCAAAATGTACCCCAACTGTAGATTCTTAAAAAGATTAAACTAGACGCGTTAAGGTCATATATATCAATGGTGTAGTATACAAGTGTGACCACCGTGGTCTTGTGGTAAGACAAGCATGATGAAGCTTAAAGTAGACTTGGAAAATCAAGCAGGTGCAAGTACAAAAATAAGAGTAACATTTGTCATGATATAAATAGTAAAAGGTTAAAGTTATTCAACTATCTGAACAATAGAGTGGCGTTAGAGATAATAATCTTTATACAGTGAAACCTATGTAAACCGAACCCTGAACAAACCAAAATTCTGCATAAACCAAACTTTAAAATAAAGCTATAATGTAGGAAAATTTTGTTAATTTAACCTGTATAGACTGAATACCTGTCTATTCCGAAAACAAAAGCCGGTCCCAAGGAAGTTTGGTTTACACAGGTTTTACTGTATTTTATCTAATGGCGAGATGGCAGCTGTGTGTCTAGTGTGAATATATATGATTTTGAATCAATACTACATATGAAATTATATATTAAACTAATCCATATTATTTCTGGCGTCATCATATTACTTTAGAAATCGAGTATGCAACACCCGCTACACACAAAAAAACGTACTCACAAATCGTTCGTATTACAGTGGGTTATGGTGTTTAGCGCCACTTTCAACAATATTTCGGCAAATTGTTCGGTACATCATGCTACTTGCAATGTACACATACAAAATAGAACGCATTCCAGTGAGAAGCGTATCCTCTCATATGCATGTATATATTTCGTGATTTTGGGAACATTTATTGCTATCAGGATTGGAACACATTATGAACTGTAAAATATGTATATTCCATTGTTAAATGCATGCTTTGATAACACTATCCTCCAATAAAGTTTTTTTTATTTATTTATTTATTTTTATTTTTTGCAGATTTATTCCTCTATGGCAGAAAGTTTTCAATTACGAAATAATAGTAATAGGAATTGTCGGTGGAATAGCAGCAACAGTGTCGGCCATTATTTCAATAGCTAGTCCTAATAGTTTATCAGTACCATGTTATATTCACTTACAAGGTGCTTGACCATGACCATCAGGATTTTCAAGTTATATTGACTTTTCGACAGTTTTTGTTTTTTTTTTGTATTTATTTATTGCTATGTTAATATCTTGTAAACTTATATTTCAATAAAATAAAAATTATACTGCATTTGTACCTATTCTATTTTAATTAATGTTGGACACATCGCTTAGTGCTATTTTCTGGCTTCTAATACACCAGAGATGGCACACATGTATTTATTTAGGCTTGTGCAGAGAAAACTTTTTTTAATGAATGGTATACAAAAAAAACAATATTTGTCCAATACAAAGATGATAATGTTATAATATGGACCATTTGATCAACAATTTTTCCGTCTAGCTTGATGAGAAATTTTTCAGCAGACTGCTATTATTCCTATGGTAACAAACTATGTTCCACTTGCCACTTGTCGCTTGTCGAATTGGGCTGGTACCATAATAAGGCATAGTTTATGGATTGGTCTCTGAAAAATTAACACGGGACAACATTTGAAGCGAACCTATGAATTATGCCTCTCAATATGTAGATCACATTTTGTCACTTAACAACCTCAGTCTTAGTGACCAAACACCTGTAAATAAACGTTAGAGAAAACAGAAGTGGTAATATAGAAAGGACAATCCAAAAACACAGGTAGCATTCGGGTAAAAGACACACAACGAAGAAAAACAAAACAAAATACCCTGACAACACCGAAAGCTATCAGATGAGCAAGACGGACCCAACAAAAAATGGGGGTGACCCATGTGCTCATGAAGGGTAAGTAGTAATTGCAAACTGAAAGGTAAAAAAAACTATGGATACTTATAAATTCTACTTTTACCTAAATTGGACAATGAGGCATATATGACGACTTCCATTTTCCAAATCAACTTGTCTTTGTTTTGCTTGAGTGGCAACAGTTATGCGTATCCAGCTTAGGAATATCGTGATTAAAGTACTATCCTATAATAGAGCATGCTATTCTCATCGGAAATTTTCAACAAAGTTCTGCTCCTCCAACACTTACGCGTCATTTCTGATATTCAATGGCCGCCATCATCAATTGATTGATCCATATGGAATGCCAGTGTCTCAAATGATCGATGTATGCAATGATTCTTGATAATTCCGTCATAAAGCATATAGTTTCATCATAGATGTGATTGGTGTCAATATTTGCTCACAGCAAACAATAATATCAACTTATGTTATTGGTGTTTCAGGAGAAGATAACCCTTTTTGGTTCAACTGCCGGATTTATTTTCAGAAATCGTGTTGTCCGAATTTTTCTTCTTTTGTTTCATATACCTTTGATTGTATAATGTTGTTGTCCATATTGTTCATTTACCCACACATATCGGACTTAAGAACTATGTGGTCGTTTGATAGGTTTTTCGGTTTTGTAGAGAAAAACAAAGGATCAATCAAGAACGGACGATCCAGAGAGACAGGGTACACAAGACACAGGACGAAGACGGACAAAGCAAAAAACACAACA
>MJUT01006017.1:110023-149056 GCA_002080005.1 Gigantidas platifrons
CCCCCCCTTTTATACATTTGTACATGTATCTCTATATTACCGTTTTCCTTCAAAGTGCCATTTCAGACCCCTTTTTGTTGTACACCATCTTTGTATCCAACTTTAATAGCATTCTGCAAATAAATCCAATGCAAGTGTAACAATATCAATCAACAACTAAATAAATTAACTTGGATTATTTACTTACAACTTTATATCACTATGCAAATTTCAGAGAGTTGACAAGCAGACCGACTAAAAAATCTAAATAACTGGAAATTAATGAAAATCTGCATATTTAATTCTTACTATTATATACTAGAATTTGAGGAACCAGTCATCACAGATGCCCCCACCCCCTGCTACCAATAAAGTAAGGCTTATCACAATATCAGCGGAATCGTCTATAGCAATTTCATAACACCTGAATGGTAAATGTTAAATTTGACCAAAACTGAACTTAACCTTATTTTATGATGCATGGCATTGTGTAAAACTTTCATCTTACGTCTTGGTAAAATGATACTTCTGTTTTCCCAAAAACCTAAAAAATCCTATTTGTCAAATGATATTAGGGAATAAATCTTAAACAGTGATTGTCAAATGATATTAGGGAATAAATCTTAAACAGTGATTGTCAAATGATATTAGGGAATAAATCTTAAACAGTGATTGTCAAATCCACAAAAATCTAACCCTGTGTTTTAAGGTCCATCACATTGTATTATCATCAATTTCAAAAAATTTGGTCAAGCAGTACTTCATTATCCCAAAACCTAAAATATACTAATTTCTCAGATAACAACATATGATTATAATCTGCTAAGTCTCCCAAATGTTCCCCTGGCCCACCCTAACCAGGCTGATCTGGGGGCAGTTGCCTACTTAACTGCTGAAAAAAAAAACTAGTATTGAATTATATGCACCCATTGGAACTCAAAAATGCAGACAAACCCCTTTTGGGGACCTATTCAGAAAAAAATTGGGCAGGGTTTCTACTGACAAAGCCTAACCCAGCTTGTCTGGGGGATATTCAGTAATTCACCCAATAATACTGCTGAAAAATAAACAAGTTATATGTTATAGGCACCCCTCTGAAACCCCAAAATGCAGTAAAAACCCTTTTAAGGCCCCTTAAAAAAAACTAGAGGTACTGTGAACGAACTCACAAAATGATACCCTCACTCGACTATGAATCTAATTGTTAAAATCCAATTATCTGCCCTTCAAGATGTCGGACCAAAATTATTTTGCTTCATGCACATCTTCATATGGTGTGAAGTTTCACTGAAATTCATCAAATGGTTTAGAAGGAGTTGTGCTTAGAAAGTAAGTACCATATGATGAATGACAAAACTGTGCAAGTCGAATTATCTCTCCTTCAAGTTGTCGGCCAGAAAGAAAGGCCAACAACACTTGAACAGAGAAGAGTGGAGGAAGCTTGTCCTTGCCCTATGTGCCACGACTGCACGAGGCATAGCAAGGACTAAGTAAGTAAGTCAAGTTGTCGGACCGAAATTATTTTTGCTTCATGCCCATCTTCATATGGTGTACTACCTTTGACTGAAGTATCATTAAAATATGGTATAAAGCCCAACAATACAAACTTTCACTCCATTAGGTACTTTAATTTCCTCGTCTTGTTTTCTTTTATTAGTATTCCTTGTTTCTTTCATTTCTCTTTCTATGGCTTTAACTCTGTGTTTCTTGTTGGTTTTCAAAAAGCTTTTGTAGCATCTGACGAGAGCCTGTGCAAAGAATATATCTGAATGAATTATAAGACCATACAGATTGTTTTAAGAAGTACGGGGGTTTAATGAATTATAAGACCATACAGATTGTTTTAAGAAGGACGGGGGTTTAATGAATTATAAGACCATACAGATTGTTTTAAGAAGGACGGGGGTTTAATGAATTATAAGACCATACAGATTGTTTTAAGAAGGACGGGGATTTGGTGAATTATAAGACCATACAGATTGTTTTAAGAAGGACGGGGGTTTAATGAATTATAAGACCATACAGTTTGTTTTAAGAAGGACGGGGGTTTAATGAATTATAAGACCATACAGATTGTTTTAAGAAGGACGGGGTTTGGTGAATTATAAGACCATACAGATTGTTTTAAGAAGGACGGGGGTTTAATGATTCATAAGACCATACAGATTGTTTTAAGAAGGACGGGGGTTTGGTGAATTATAAGACCATACAGATTGTTTTACGAAGGACGAGGGTTTAATGAATTATAAGACCATACAGATTGTTTTAAGAAGGACGGGGGTTTAATGAATTATAAGACCATACAGATTGTTTTAAGAAGGACGGGGATTTGGTGAATTATAAGACCATACAGATTGTTTTAAGAAGGACGGGGGTTTAATGAATTATAAGACCATACAGATTGTTTTAAGAAGGACGGGGGTTTGGTGAATTATAAGACCATACAGATTGTTTTAAGAAGGACGGGTGTTTGGTAATGTGTCACAAGCAAGATATGTTTAACTATACCAGTTAAAGAACACAGTCATGTGAACATGTAGGATTTTTTTCTTAATATAATTTTACAAAATGTATTTTTATATTTCTTTTTAAAAGGAAATGATTTGTGTATATACATAAATATGGATATGATAGCTCTCTTATCTATCTGCAGTCACGTTTAGTATGAACATTTGACTACGTATAAATTATAGTAAAAGTACAGAATTCATAAAATGTGTGCGAGTTCAGTGAAAGGTCACATTTGTCATCTGTCCAATACTTTTGAATGGCATAAACACCTAGCCCGTTTGACTATTTGAAACCCTAAATATCAGCATAACCAAAATATGAAATATGAGGGACACTGCTACATGTATATGTACACTTACTAATTAACATTTTGTCCAAGAATTGCTGATTTCTGTTGAGTGATTTAAGAGGAGCTGAAGATAAGAGAAATGATGACACAGGTGCAACATGACAGATTTCAGTCTGCTGAGTATGTCAACACTTTATGATAAGTTTTACTACCCAAAATTGACTTTAAAAATAACAAAATAAAACATTAATTTTCACTGCCAGAACCTATTTTTACAGGCCTTGTGTACTTTTCCCAATGCATTCTATGTAAAGGTGATGAGAAAACAAATCTACATCTAGTAGCAGCATTACTAGACAGGGATTCATTTTTTTTTTTGGAAGGTGAAAATTGTAAATGTACAATGTACATTTGTACAGTTTTAAAAGCTGAATTAAATTGACAGAATCATTTTTTTAAAAGAGTCAATTTGTTCTGGGTAGGTAAAAAAAAAAAGTCAACAGCAAACGAGTCAAACAACTAGTAATTTTTATTTAGGCATAATCTGCAGACTTTAAATCAATTTTTGCAGCTTATTTACTTACTTAATGATGTATCTCTTTCTCCCATTGATGTTGGTGTGGATGTTCTTGATATGAACCCTGGTGTACATGGTGTATAAGCCTCTAGGTCATGGACGATTCTCTCAGCTAGTGTGCCTGCTTCTACATTAATTTGTGTTCTTCTTGCACTATTGGATGGTCTTGGTGTGCTTGGTTCCAGGTTTCTTTGTGTTCTTGTTGTACGGTTAGATGGTCTTGATGTGCTTGGTTCTAAATTACTTTGTGTTCCTATTGTACTGTTAGATGATCTAGGTGAATCTGGTTCGTTGTCGCTAATGGTTCTCAGCACTTGGGTAAATAATTTTTTTTTAGAACTGACTCCTGATATTTTCCCATTCTAAAAATAATACAGAAAGGTGCCTCAATATTTGTTTTCAATTTCATTAAAATATACTTTCATCAAGGTCAAATAACATTCATTTGGGCAAGCTATAGAAATTACAGTACAAAATGTACAAAAAGCTGGCCTCTGGTATTTTAAGGCTTGATACTCTCTCTTGTTTCACAGACTTTCTATATTATGACCTTACTACCCCCTCCCTCCCTCCCCCCAAATAAAATAAACAGATAAATAAACCAAAAAAAACATCTGCAACCTTGGGTTGCATTGGACTGACTCTAGGGGTAGTCCAAAAGGGTAAGCCTCACTGACAAAGCTGAATTAAATTCTTACATATTTTTTAGGGAGGGGGTGTGGGGTCCCTTATTCGCACCTAAGTCATGGCATTTCAGCTAGATGATTGTGGCCATTACCAGGCAGAAACAGAAACAAATAATAATGACGTCTTGGAAAAGGGTATCGGGTCCGTTCGCCCTGATAATTAAAAAGTATCTTAATGAACATAATAAATATTGTAATTGAAACAAGATTGCTACACGTAGCCATGTGTCCCCCGCCGCAGTAGAAAGAGGTGTAATGTGAGTGTAATGTTATCCATGTGATATATTTATAAAATCGAGAAAGCATCCGAGATGCAACAGCCGAGTTGCAAGTCAAAATCTTGGGGCATTTAATTTGTCTATTCACCCTGATCATAAATATATATGGCTTAGGGGTGAGGATCTCAACCATTAAAAAGTTCACTTCAGGTAGGGGTTGGGGTATGACCCCCAGGGCCTGGGCTATAAGGTATTTAATTTGCCTAGTCACTTTGATCATAAATATATATGGCTTAGGGGTGGGGATCTCAACCATTAAAAAGTGCACTTCAGGTAGGGAGTGGGGTATGACCCCCGGGGCGTTAGCTATAAGGCAATTAATTTGCCTGGTCACCCTGATCAAAAATATATATGGTTTAGGGTGGGGATCTCGGTCACATTTTTTTATACAGATTCCCCAGAGGTGTGGGGCTGAGCTGGGGGGGAGGATGTTGCATCCTCAACTTCACATTGGCATTTCCACCCATACCAAATATTAAGTTCCTATCTTTTGTACATTTGTAGTTTCAGAGAAATGTGTAATTCTCAAAATATGCACTTTTTCTATAAAAAAAAAACATGTTTTTACAAGAATTTATTTTTCGAAGGGGGGAGAGGGGGGATGTTGCATCCTCAACTTCACATTGGCATCTCCACCCATACCAAATATTAAGCTTCTATCTTTTGTAGTTTCAGAGAAATGTGTAATTCTCAAAATATGTACTTTTTCTATAAAAAAAAAAAACATGATTTTACAAGAATTGTTTTTTCGAATTTCCCCAGTTTCGAACTTATGCTAGAGATTCCTAATATAATGCTTGTGTGTAAGTTTGAAATCAATTGGTCAACAAATAAAAATCTGAGTGCGCTTACAATATATCCGGACGGACGGACGGACGCCGAGCATTTCCATATCCCCCGCTCCACTTTTTGCGGAGGCGGGGGACAATTAAAGAAGTAACGATATAGAAAAGTTTTGATTAAAAAAATTGAGCAACTATTGTTTGAAATGAATGATTGTTGATTTCATCATTACAATTAATTGATGTAAGCTTGGTTTGAGTAAAACAAATTGCAAACAAAAGAATTATTTACTTTACAGCTTGTGTTCTTTGATCTCGTGTGTGTTTTGATAAACTTTTTTTTATTATCGAAGTATGGTCATACACTTTTTTAGCATGTCAACCCGGAACGACTGGAAAACGAGATAATTAATCAAACAGTGTTAAATTTGCGGGAAACTCAACATTGACAAAAAGACAGGCTTATCTGCCCTGGCAAAATATGTGTTAAATAGATTATTGCATGGCCTTTTTCATATTACCCTTGTCATCAGCCCTCAGCTGATATCGTCCCTCGGGACCGATATCAAGGTCTCGTGTTGATAACAAGGGCAATATGAAAAAGGCCATGTATTAAAAGGAGTACAGGACGTTTCGTAACCTAGTCGTTTCGTACTACGTCGTTTCATACCTAGATCGGGACGTTTTGTACCGGGGTAAAAATGTAGTGGGACGTTTCGTACCTTCTTTTCAACTCATAGATTTGTAATAAACTCATTAATTAAAATGTTGTATGCATAGTTGAAACTCGTTGAATATCTGCCAGCACCTTATTAAGGAGGTGTGCGTTTAACCGAATTCAAATAAAGTTTTCTTATCTTATCTTACCTTATAGTGACAACCGGAACCTTTGAACCGTAATGAAAGCGAGGGGTTTGGCGCCGTAAAATCTGATTCAATCCACCATTTCTTTAGAAATGCCTGTACCAAGTAAGGGCCATTGCGGTTTTCCTAGTTTTCCGGTTGTTGACTAATTTTTGTCTGTTTATTGATTTATGAGTTTTGACTTTCCCTTTATAAGATTGCTCGGTGTTCGGTAATTTTGTTATTACCCTTATTTGTGCATGGACCAACTCCAGCTAGTAAGTAAGTAAGTAATCTTTATTTAAAGTCGGGTTTATATACATTAACAAATAACATAAACTCTCAGGAGCTTTTATACCGACTATATTTCATACACAAACATGCAAGTTATTACACATAGCATAAAAGATAATACAATACATAAGACAAAGACAATAGCATACAAATACATAAAATGTAACTATAGCACAACAATACAGGTCATGCATTACAAATACATCTAAGATTTGATGCATGCATTTCTATGTTTTGATCTCTGGGCCTCCACAGTCAGTGCACATGTGGCAAGTGCCTCTCTGTACACTAATTGTTATAGGACCAGAAATCAACTCAGAAATAGATGCCAACATACATAGCACACCCTAAACATGCAACATTTAAAAGACAAAGCACACAAACTTGTGCGGCAGGCTAGGCAATAAATAATAAGCAAAATAAAATGGTGTATAAGCACTAGGAAATCATGCAGAAGCACATACAAATAAAGAAAAAGCTGGTTATGACTTAAAAATGCAGAAAAATTAAAAAGCATAAAAGGAAAAAACATAGCAGACACTCAGTCCCTAATAAAGCAGAAAAAAGCATGAAAGGAAAAAAAAACATAACAGACACTCAGTCCCTAAGATCGACACACAATACATGAACAGGATGGTCCTGTCCATGTATTGATAACGGTCCTAAATTGATTTAGCTATCGGTTCTCCCTAATTGACGTCCACTCCATGCTTATATCAGGGTTTTTCATATGAAAAATCAGGCTTTATGCCAGTATAAGCATGGTAGTGTATGATCTAAGGACTATGACAGTGCTGGCCAGTATAAGCATTGTAGTGTATGATCTAAGGACTATGACAGTGCTGGTGGAAAGAAGAGATTATGTATATGTACAATACGCAAAAAAAAAAATAAATAAATAAATAAAAAAATTTAACTCCGCCAACGCCGGTCCCAAGCCCGGGTGAAAAAGGAGGAGGGTTATGCATTTTGCATGTAAAAGTATTATTATAAATGTATAAATTTTGCTAGACTCACAGGCATTCATATCTATGTATTTACTATAAAATGAATAAATTTTGTACAACTTTAACTCCGCCAACGCCGGTCCCAAGCCAGTGTGAAAAAGAAGGAGGGTTATGCATTGTGCATGTAAATGTGTTTGAGGTGGATGGCGGGGTAAAATTTAAGTTTTTACATAGATCTATTTAATTTAGTACACGTGTAAAACAAAATCTTCAGCCTTTCCAAATTAAAAAAAAATAAAAATTAAACTATATCGTACCTTGTTTTATATACATAATATTTGTATATTTTTAACACATCTAACTTCTTTGTGGTAACATTTATAATTATATCTGAATGGATACAAAAAAAATCCCACAAAAATATAGCTACGAAACGTCCCGACCTAGGTTCGAAACGACCCGGAACGAAACGACCAGGTTACGAAACGACCCGCCTAACATATTATAAACTTGTATCAGAGACATAACCAAGTTGTTTTCATGTCTCAGTCTGTAAATGTGTCGAAAATGGGCAAGTATTTAAGACACATCAATAAACTATATAGATGAGCATTTTGCAAAAAAAAAAAATGCATTAACATTGAATGAAAAAAAATAGCTTTCAAATATATATATATTAGTTTATCTCGGAAACTGAAAAAGATGTAGGAAATCGGCCGACATACATGTAATTAACGAAAGCTCTATGCATAACCAATTCAAAGAAAGAAATATAAAACATTAAAATTGGATGACAAATACAAATTATATACACCATCTTTCCAAATATGATTTTTAAGTTTCCTCACCTATTTGGCAAAAACAATAATAATTAAATAACGCTAAAGGAATACACTGGAACAAAAACACATAAAAACAAAAGAACAATGAATTATTTATATATGAAAACACCCTATTTGGTCCATTTAGATATCTTTTTCTATGACAGGTTGGTTTCCTTTCGATAAAAACATTCACTTTGTATAGAGGACTGTCCAGAGAATATTTCTACCAAATTTTGTTCCAATATGCCCAGTGGTTTCAGAGAACAAGATTCAAATGTGAAAGTTTACGAACAACCGAAGTAACACGACGATGGACTCAAAGTGATAACAATACCTCACATGGCTCTTTGGGCCAGGTGAGGTTAGTATATCATGAACATTGGTAGAAATAAACGGTCCACATACAAAAACAGAAAGAACAAAATCTTTTCTGAACCTTCATACCTCTTGTTTCTGTGGTGGAATTGTGATGGAGGGAAAAACATAAACCTTGAATCCAGTGAACCGTTCAACTAAGTTTGGTTCCAATTGGTCCAGTACTTTCAGAAAAGAAACTTTTAAAAGATTAATTATTGCTAAATAAAACATTAAACCCTAGTCCCTAGACATAGTCCATTGACCTTTACAGTAATACGTCCAGATCTACGTATACTTAAGTACAGTTTTATCTCTTGATGAGTGATTGTTGTTTCAGCGCCAAATGTTTTTTTTTTCAAGCTGTGTCATAGCGAGAACAAGTTGCATTCAATGAAATGATGATAATGCCATGATGTCCTTTTTGTACTAGACCAACACGTTTAATTTTATCTTTATTGTGTTAGGTCACTGAAAATAACGGTCGGTGCAGGTAGACAGTTTCACTCCAATCGGACACATTATCCCGATTCCGAGCCAACCAAGTCTCTTACTCAAATGCTGTGTGCTTAGCGGAAAAGAAGCAAACATCAATTTTTATAGTCTTTGGCTAGACCCGACCGGGGCTGGAACCCACTATCTACCACACTCCAGGGGAGCACGCTAACCATTTCCCTATAGATGTGGTTGTCTCTTTATGTCGTGACAGTCTTAATCTTATGATACCTGTACTTTTATGGTGGTATATGTCAATCCTAACGTTGTGAGTTCGAATCCCACTCAGACGAGGTGTACTCGATACAACATTATGTGATAAATTTTATCAGTGACTTGTGGCAGGTTGGTGGTTTTCTTCGGGAACTCCGGTTTCCTCTAACAACAGGCTAGGGTCTATGAGAGGGGGTTCAGTCGGTTCATCGCTCCGGGACCCAAGAAGATGCCTGTGAATATCTGAAGGGCCCCGTAGCCTTAGTCATAGACGTTTTCATTGGGAGGGGGGTATTTTCAACTATTTTTAGTTTATTTAGAAAAATAACTACTAGTATGTAAAATTCACTTAAGACGTCTGAATTGTAGTTGTTGATCAACACTCATATTTGTACAAACATTGTAACCAAGTGCGCCATCATTTCATTATATAACATATATTTACTGTCTTTCATGTTAATAGGAACCTCAAATCCTCAATTTTGAAAGAAGTCTCAGCCTGTCCACGGGGGCCGAAAGTAGTTTTGTTCCGCCTTGCAAAATTTCTCTTGGAGGTCCAGCTGTCTACCAATAAAACTCACCGCTACGATATAACTGAACTATTGTTGAAAGTGGCATTAAACACCATAACCCTAACCCTAGATATGTCAATTGATGCGTCTCCTTTACTAAGCAATGAGCTGACAACAGTTCTACGTGTGTTTTAGGGCTATTGATTTTAAATTTGTGATACATTCAGTCTTTATATGACATTATTTTCAACTTGTCCAAGGTCAGAGATGTAGGAGGTGAGGCAAGCTTTTTGGGGGGACTGGCCTGAAAATGAGGGAAAACTTCGTAAGTGAACTGGAAAGTGGGGGTGCAAACATTTTAAGTGGACTAGAGAGTGAAGGGACAAAGCTTTCAGTATGTTTTACTTTTATTTATTTTTATTTCAAAACTGACATGCAAACAAAGAGTGTGTTGTATCAATCAAGGATTTATATAGTACTATACCAATCCTTGTATCAATGAACACAGCCAAACCAACATAACATAGATTGTCCTAAAGCATTTTGTAATGTCTAGTACAGTTAATTCATATTTATTGTTTGCATTTTTCAATATTGAAGCAGAAAGATATTTATTTTACAGATTGTCACTTTAGATACGATAACGTAACCCTCATTCCATTTGTGCTCCACTTACAACGGAATTATGACAAAAAACCGCCCGGTGTGAATCACTCCGGGCGCTGCTCCCATACGTTGAATGGGACCGATTCGTAACCCTAAATGGAGCACAAGCGGAATGAGTGTTACGTTATCGTATCTAATTGTCACTTGTATTATTGCCACCAGAAAGAGCACCACACAGACTTACAATAAGATATAAAAATTATTGGAAGGGTATACCCAGTAGAGCGATTGATTGCTTAACACCATGCCATTAAATACATGTAATGGCATACAAGTCTTGTTTTAAGCTATAATAGATTTTTTGATAAGTTTAAACAATGATGGTCAACAATTTCACCAATATCAACAAAATGAAAAGTCACAAAAAGACCTCCACACATGATTTTGGCAGGGGTCATGGTGTTTAACTCCACTTCCAACAATGTTTCAGTTATATGGCACCACTTATGATGTTGGATATCAAGATTCTGGCTTGGGACAGGCACAAAAATGTGACTGTGTTAAATCAGTTAATGGGAACCCAACCCTCCTCTTCACAACTGGATCCAATGGCAACACATGTCTGATGTCAGCAAATGATGACAAATCTGTAGATTCGATTCCACTCAAAAAGACCACATACTATCACAAAAATGAATGACAACATGAACATGGACAGTACGATAGCAGGGTTAATGAATGCTTGTAGTTAACGGATTACTTGCTAGGGTTATGGGATTTACTTCAAAATTGCAGGGCAGGTAGATCATGAAATGCTGCACATCTTTGCAATTATACTTATTATCTATCTCTTATAGTTTTTAAATAAAAGACGAAAAGTATTAAAATTTTGAAAATTGGATGAAAAAAGGGCAATAACTCCCAAATGGGCAATCAGATTTACTTCAAAATTGCAGGGTAGGTAGATCTTGACATGCTGCATATTTTTGCAGTTAAACCTAACATCTATCTCTTATAGTTTTTGAAATAAAAAACGAAAAGTATTAAAATTTTGAAAATTTGATTAAAAAAGGGCAATAACTCCCAAATGGGCAATCAGATTTACTTCAAAATTGAAGGGTAGGTAGGTCTTGACATGCTGCACATATTTGCAATTAAACTTGTCATCTATCTCCTATAGTTGTTGAAATATAAGACGAAAAATATTAAAATTTTAAAAATTGGATGAAAAAAGGGCAATAACTCCAAGATGGGTAATCAGATTTACTTCAAAATTGCAGGGTAGGTAGATCTTGACATGCTGCATATTTTTGCAGTTAAACCTAACATATATCTCTTATAGTTTTTGAAATAAAAAACGAAAAGTATTAAAATTTTGAAAATTTGATTAAAAAAGGGCAATAACTCCCAAATGGGCAATCAGATTTACTTCAAAATTGCAGGGTAGGTAGATCATGAAATGCTGCACACCTTTGCAATTATACTTATTATCTATCTCTTATAGTTTTTGAAATACAAGACGAAAAGTATTAAAATTTGGAAAATTTGAAGAAAAAAAAAGGGCCACAACTCCCAGATGGGTATTCATATTTACTTCAAAATTGAAGGGTAGGTAGGTCTTGAAATGCTGCACATATTTGCAATTTAAACTTAACATCTATCTGTTATAGTTTTTTAAATTAAGGTTGAAAAGTATTAAAATTTTGAAAATTTGATGATAAAAGGGCAATAACTCCAACATGGGTAATGGGATTTACTTCAAAATTGCAGGGTAGGAAGATCTTGACATGCCGCATATTTTTTTGCAATTTAAACTTAACATTTATCTCTTATAGTTTTTGAAATATAAGATGAAAAGTATTAAAATTTTAAAAATTTGATGAAAAAAGGGTAATAACTCCAAAATGGGTAATGGGATTTACTTCAAAATTGCAGGGTAGGTAGATCTTGACATGCTGCATATTTTTGCGATTTAAACTTAACCTTTATCTCTTATTTTTTTATTTATATATAAGACGGATAGTATTAAAATGTTAAAAATTTGATGAAAAAAGGGCAATAACTCCAAGTGAAAAGTATTAAAATTTTGAAAATTTGATGAAAAAAAAGTAATAACTCCAAAATGGGTGATGGGATTTACTTCAAAATCACAGGGTAGGTAGATCTTGAAATGTTGCACATTTTTGTAATTTAAACTTAACCTCTATCTCTTATCGTTTTTGAAATGTAAGACATTTTGATGAAAAAAGGGCAATAACTCCAAAATGGGTTATGGGGTTTACTTCAAAATTGCAGGACAGGTAGATCATGAAATGCTGCACATCTTTGCAATTATGCTTATTATCTATCTCTTATAGTTTTTGAAATACAAGACGAAAAGTATTAAAATTGTGAAAATTTGATAAAAAAGAAAAGAAAAAAAAAGGCCACAACTCCCAGATGGGTATTCATATTTACTTCAAAATTGCAGGGTAGGTAGATCCTGACATGCTGCACATTTGTGCAGTTTAAACTTAACATCTATCTCTTATAGTTTTTGAAATATAAGATGAAAAGTATTAAAAATTTTAAAAATTTGATGAAAAAAGGGCAATAACTCCAAGATGGGTAATCAGATTTACTTGAATATTGCAGGGTATGTAGATCTTGACATGCTGAACATGTTTGCAGCTTAAACTTAACATCTATCTGTTATAGTTTTTGAAATAAAGGATGAAAAGTATTAAAATTTTGAATATTTGATGAGAAAAGGGCAATAACTCCAAAATGGGTAATGGGATTTACTTGAAAATTGCAGGGTAGGTAGATCTTGACATGCTGAACATGTTTGCAGTTAAACTTAACATCTATCTGTTATAGTTTTTGAAATAAAGGATGAAAAGTATTTAAAATTTTGAATATTTGATGAGAAAAGGGCAATAACTCGAAAATGGGTAATGGGATTTACTTGAAAATTGCAGGGTAGGTAGATCTTGACATGCTGCACATGTTTGCAGTTTAAACTTAACATCTATCTGTTATAGTTTTTGAAATAAAGGATGAAAAGTATTTAAAATTTTGAATATTTGATGAGAAAAGGGCAATAACTCCAAAATGGGTAATGGGATTTACTTGAAAATTTGTAATAAAGGATGAAAAGTATTACTAGAGGCTCCTAGGAGCCTGTAATCTCTCACCTAGCTCAAAGTTGGCCCAGCAGTTTCAGAGGAAATAATTTTTAAGTGAATTTTTGCGAATCTTCTATTTTTAGCAATGGCCGCCATCTTCTTTGGCGGGTGGGGTTGTCGGATATAATTATGAAAGGGGACCATCTAAAGACCATTTCACCATAGTTTGGGCCCATTTGACCCTGCGGTTTCAGAGATAATTTTAAGTGATTTTTTGCAAAATTTTCTATTTTTAGTAATGGTGGACATCTTGGCTGGGGACCGGGTCGTCGGACAGAATTATGAAAGGGGATAAGCTAAAGACCATTCCACTATAGTTTGGGCCCACTTTGCCGAGCAGTTTCAGAGGAGATAATTTTTAAGTGATTTTTTGCTGAATTTTCTATTTTTAGTAACGGTGGCCATCTTGGGTGGCAGCCAGGGTCGTCGCACACAATTCTGAAAGATGACCACCTAAAGACCATTCCACCATAGTTTGGCCCCAATTGGCCCAGTAGTTTCAGAGGAGATAATTTTTAAGTGATTTTTTGCCAAATTTTCTATTTTTAGTAACGGCGGTTATCTTGGTTGGCGGCCGGGGTCGTCGGACACAATTCTCAAAGAGGACCATCTGAAGACCATTCCACCATAGTTTGGGCCCAATTGGCCCAGCAGTTTCAGAGAAGATGATTTTTAAGTGATTTTTTGCCGAATTTTCTATTTTTAGTAATGGCAGCCATCTTGGTTGGTGACCGGGTTCGTCAGACAGAATTCTGAAAGGGGATCACCTAAAGACCATTCCACTATAGTTTGGGCCCAATTGGCCCAGCAGTTTCAGAGGAGATAATTTTTAAGTGATTTTTTGCTGAATTTTCTATTTTTAGTAACAGTGACCATCTTGGTTGGCAGCCAGGGTCGTCGGACACAATTCTGAAAGATGACCACCTAAAGACCATTCCACCATAGTTTGGGCCCAATTGGCCAAGTAGTTTCAGAGGAGATAATTTTTAAGTGATTTTTTTGCCAAATTTTCTATTTTTAGTAACAGTGGCTATCTTAGTTGGCGGCCGGGGTCGTCGGACACAATTCTCAAAGAGGCCCATTCTACCATAGTTTGGGCCCAATTGGCCCAGCAGTTTCAGAGAAGATAATTTTTAAGTGATTTTTTGCAGAATTTTCTATTTTTAATAACGGCAGCCATCTTGGTTGGCGGGGGATTGTCGGACACAATTCTGAAAAGGGACCACCCAAGGACCATTCCACCAAAGTTTGGTTCAAATTGGCCCAGTGGTTTTAGAGGAGTTGATTAAATTGCAAAAAGCTAACGACAGACGAACAACGGACGCCCAGTGGTAGCAATAGCTCACATGACCCTTCGCGTCAGGTGAGCTAAAAACCAGTCGCCATGTAGAAACGTTATTCAACTTGGATGCCTTCGCAACAATATTGCAGAGTCCGAGAGAAATCCATTCTCGGAAAACAAATCAACAATTGTGCATTTGAAAAGTTTGAACATACCAAAGAGGTAATCAGAATCTGTAAATCAAAAGACAAATTATTCAATGACCAAAACGAACAAAAAGATCTAAAAATCACTACACAGAAAAAGATATAAACAACAACCAATAGAGATGTTCAAGTAGTATAATAGATATTAACGTGGGACATACACACTTTACTGAAGTCAGTAATATAATAGATATTAACGTGGGACACACACACTTTACTGGAGTCAGTAGTATAATAGATATTAACGTGGGAAATACACACTTTACTGGAGTCAGTAGTATAATAGATATTAACGTGGGAAATACACACTTTCCTGGAGTCAGTAGTATAATAGATATTAACGTGGGACATACACACTTTACTGAAGTCAGTAGTATAATAGATATTAACGTGGGAAATACACACTTTACTGGAGTCAGTATTATAATAGATATTAACGTGGGAAATACACACTTTACTGGAGTCAGTAGTATAATAGATATTAACGTGGGACATACACACTTTACTGAAGTCAGTAGTATAATAGATATTAACGTGGGAAATACCGTACACACTTTACTGGAGTCAGTAGTATAATATATATTAACGTGGGAAATACACAATTTACTGGAGTCAGTAGTATAATAGATATTAACGTGGGAAATACACACTTTACTGGAGTCAGTAGTATAATAGATATTAACGTGGGAAATACACAATTTACTGGAGTCAGTAGTATAATAGATATTAACGTGTGAAATACACACTTTACTGGAGTCAGTAGTATAATAGATATTGACGTGGGAAATACACACTTTACTGGAGTCAGTAGGTGAATGCTGTTACGCCAAATGATATAAAATTTTCAGCTATGACCTGGCGAGAACAAGTTACAATTCGATGAAATGATGTCCGCTTCAAGTTGTACTAGACCAACACGCCAAGTTGGATTTTTATAGTGCTAGCTCACTGAAACAAGTCAACAGGTAGACATGCCACTCCACCCTGGCACATTATCCTGATTCAGAGCCAAACAATATCCTGATACCGAGCCAACCAGTCTTTGTTCTTAATGCTGCGTGCTTCGCGAAGAAGCAGCAAATACCAATTTCATAGTCTTTGGTGTGACTCGACCAGGGCTCGAACCCATGATCCACCACACTTGAGATACTTCTTTTTGACATTTGAAATAATACTATGTCTGCTGTTCATAGCTAATTAAAATACCATACCTCATAACTAATATTTTATTAAATATAAGAACAATTTTATCAATAATGAACAAGAGAACAAACCATCAAACATTCAAAAGCTAGAAAACTTTCATACAAGGATTTCAAAAAATTGGATTTAAAAAAAAAATTCTTTATCAGTGAATAAAATCTTTCATTACAAATATGAGTACCAAAACATAAACTGACAAACTGGAATACTTACTGAAAATTTTAATTTCATTTTAAGATACAATATTTACTGAGAAAACAACTTTTTTGTGAATGAAAAAAATTACTATAAATTGTTTTTTTTTTTAAATCACCAGAAACCACAGTGTGGGAACGGAAATATATAATTGTCGACAATTGTGGGGTCAATTCTGGAATATAGGCAAGTACCTATACACAACAAACCAGCAAATATGCAAAAATAACGGAAATGGCAAAGAATCGGGAGTAAACTTTATCAATAACGGTTAATCGATGAACTAAGAATCCAGAGGATCTCCTAACAAGCATAAGAGTTTTGTAAATTCCATCAAAGAAGCTTTTTCAAGCTGAAAAATCAATGACGATCAATGATTTGACACAATTAATTGGATATTAAATTAAACTATGAGCGTGTCAAATTAACGTTATTATGAAAACTAGAGAGGAAAATTCCCAATGAGCCTTCACAAGAAAAATAGACTATCGATATTTTGTCATATCTGTTATTTTTGCACTTTTACAAGTTTGATCTGTATAGGTATTTGCCTAAATTCCAGATTTGACCTCACAATTATTGACCATAATACATTTCCGTTCCCACACTGTGGAAACAAACTGTTCAACAATTTAATATTCATATTATATGCCTGATATTATTAATAGGGTAACAAAAATTGTGAATTCTGTTTTTCTTCGGTTTTCATATTATTACATATTTAATCTACCAATTATGTTCAAGATTACAATTTTGTATTAATATTACGAATCCTGAGGATGTCCTTAAAGTCTATAGTAAATTGAAGGTTAAAGGTCACAATTTGACTGAAATTCTATTTTTGGTACCCAGAATTGTAAAGGATTATTCTCAATCTACCAGTACTGTATTAAAATATATGAAAAGCTATGCAAGTAGAGACTGATATATAGAACTATTCACTATATAAACGAAGCACTAACATAAAATAAAAATAACATTAAAAGTCAATAAAATGCCCCTTATAAACTGAAAATTATAATACACCATACAACCATGACAGCTTAAAGCTAGCTAGCAAAATAAAAATATAACAACAGTGTAAATTTAAAATTTCTCTTGCACTGAAACTGAAAACATTAGATATCTAATACTTTGAAATAAGACTTTTAACTACAAGAATACACTGTCAACCCTGTATTTAAAGGCCATTGAGGGGAGTGTGAAAAAGTGTCCTTTATATACAGGTAAAAATTATATGCACTATTCATTAAATGGAGAAAATGAGACTGGTCTTTATAGACAGTGATCTGTTATATAAAGGTGTCCTTTAAGAGAGGTTTGACTGTATAATAAGTATATTCTGACATCATACAAATGTAGCCACTTTCATTCCATATCTTCTTACTAAAACTTGCACGTTATCAGTCAAGGATATTACAAAAGATAAGATAATGATATTCCATTTTGTTCCCATGGTAATGTACAAAGACAAACTTAGGGTTAGTATGCAATATTTATACTACGGTTGTCTTAAGTTACATAGCTAACAATCAAACATGAAGGGTGAGATTGTTTTACTCAGAAAACCATAGTATAAATGATTTGTAGCATGAAGCCATGCAATATCACATCCAGGTCGTTGATTATTGCATGGCTCTCTGAGAGTAATAAAACTACAGTCCAGATTTAAAGTGTGCTATACCTTATATATCTGTGAGTATTATTTCATAGATATTAGCTCTTGCTTAAATTAAAGTATTTTAACCAGAAAAAGATCAAAGGAAAATAATGCATTCATGTTACAAATATCGTAATTGCTCATGTCACAATTGATATTTTGACAACAAGAGCAATTGGAGTATATTTCAGTTTTACAATATCCTCTGTTTCCTAATTATTATAGACTTATGCAAAAGAAACATTATTAATACATGGCATTACATAAAATAAAAATGCTGACAACAAAAACTACATATGATTTGGGGATATCTGTTTTCAAAGAATATACAAATAGATTTAAACACGTTGAATAAATATTACCCTTTATTTGTACCGTTAAAGTATTACAGAGAGACAATTTCAAAACTTTATATAAAAAAAAAAAAGACAACAATATTATAACAACAAAAAATAGTGTATTGAAATAATACTTTTCATACTGACAACTTTCTTTTATTTTCGAAAATTGTACTACAAATTGAATGGCCTGCGATGCTATTGTCAAATCAATACCACATAAAGTGAAGAAGTATTCAACATATTAATTAAAGTAAACCAGAGAAAGACTCTTTATATTTCAGTGTGTGATTCTATTGCTTGGTCCCCGACAAAAATTATATCACTGTACACAAGTATCATGTATTGAAGCAATTTCCTGTTAGATTGTTGTTATGTTTTTTTTCCCCATTAAAATACTTGTAGAAACAATTGGGTATGAAATTAAAATTGAAATACATAAACTTATTTTCATGTGTTTTTCTTTTCATTGGCAGGCCATTTGAAGCTTGATTTTCCACCAAGATATGTTTTACTAAAATTACAAGAATCGTTAACTTATAAAGACAATAACACTGACAAAATAAATCCATGTGACTTCTCTGTTCACTATAAATGCATTTTTACAAGTAATGCTGCTTTCTTTTGTAACTGATTCATACAAATCATATGATGTACATGTAGGTGATAATTCTCAGGTAAATCGTCAAACTTCAAAGAGACTGACATTAAATCTGATGATTAGAATTATTCAATCTTTAAAGGTCTGTATTTTTCTGTTTGCTGAAATACTTCTGAGATTCTTTTGGATCTGGAATGATCTGAAAAATAGAGATATAATATTCATCAAAATTCCTTCTGACACATTGACATAAATATAAAGGAATCTTTTGCAGTTTTATTTTACCCTAATCCATAAAATTGCAGTGTAAGAATTTTTCTAACACCTGAAATTAACTACAAAACCAGTCAATAACAACTGACATGGGATACATGCCACAGGAAATATGTGAAAAAAGATCTTACATTTTATATTGAAATATGCACATCATTGTTAGAGTTGACTGAAAACAGAATACAAGTTAAAATTCCTAAATCTGTCCCTTCAGTTAAAATTTGAGATGATTCTGGATTCAAATAAAGCTGTTTGGCACATTTTTAGTAAGGGATGCCATCTTGGATTGAATTCTGACTAATTGGATATCAATTTGGGTTCATATATGCCCTGTGATTTCTGAGGAGAAAATTAAAACATAATACTGTGAATTCATTTAATTTCGTTGGTATCAATTTTCGTGGATTGGGAAGAAAAGGCTTTTCGTGGGATAGTTAAATTCGTGGATTGCCGATTACAAAAAAAAAAAAAAAAAGTTTTGAAATACCTAAATTCGTGGATTTTCACTTCAAATTCGTAGATTTTGTGTGTCGCGATTCTACGGTAAAGTGTTCATTTTAAGTAAATTTACAAGTACGCCATACAAATATGGATCATTCTTGTACATTATCAGCTTGTTACAATTTTGATAATCATTTGATTGCATAATTTTGACAGTAACATTTACATTTGTTTTTTAATTAATATTTCACAAAAAGGGTGTGTTTTTTGCTAAACTTCACATGAGGAGTCACAACTTAAATTATAATTCGTTGTACTCTATGGGAACATGACATGCCATAAATGATAGATATAAAAAAAGTTGCATTAAACGGTAAAGAAAAAAGGAGTGAAATTTATTGTCACGGCAGTTAAACATCACATGTCAACAAATTCTCTAAAATTCTTACCTCCGGGCGTATATGATACCAGTATACCGACCGTTAATCCGATTATTATCACCAATAAACTTTATGATTGTCAATCAAAATGTTTACACAGCAATTATAAAAGGCGACAATAATGTTAGTATTATCGATTGAAATTTTACCAAAAATATTTTGTATTTATTTGTATCAACACTTCATTAAACAATACAAAAATACCAGAAGTTATTACCACAAAAAGTTTTCATAAATGTCACAACAATAAACAATTTATTCCAAGAGTTTACATGTTTATCAATCACAAAATGACACGCAGGTACATTTATTTTAGATTCACAAGACATGCATTACAATTACATCATGTAACAATGTTGAATTACCTACATGGCTACAAACGTTTGTGTTGTCAAAACCCTCGCTTACCGCCAAACGGAAATCAAATGGTTATTTTTCGTCGAACATTTAAATTCGTGGTTTGCTGGCAACCATGAAAACCTCGAAATTGGTATACCACGAATAAAAATAAATTCACAGTAAGTTAAAAATGGAAGACAGATGCCAAGTGATCCAAAAATGAAGACAAAAATCTACTGGTTTCTATAGCCAATAAAAATCAAGACCAGTATATCCTAGAGTATTTACTTATTGTTAAAACCTTTATTGTCAGTGTCCTAAAAATAGAACGGTCATATTTATAGTCTGCACAATAAATATCCTATGTTCTGCATTTCAGTATATTGAAATAAATATTACATTCCTCCCTTAACACACCAGCCCATCCCCACTAGAAGAGTACATACTGTATCACTGCCAGGTTTCCAACCGGCTGGGCAGACCTCTCCATGTTTATCAGTATACTGGAATGCTTGTACTAATCTCAAAGTCTCATCAACGGATCGTCCGACAGGAAGATCATTCATTGTAATCTGTCTCAATGTTCCTTTAGGGTCGATGATAAATAAACCTCTGAAAGAAAATACAATAATGGTTCTTCTTCTGTCTATGAATTCTGATGCAACCAAGTTAAAATGAGAATTACAAAATGATGTTTGTTTGTCACTGAATTCTAAAACAAAAATAATTCTTATAGTCATACTTGTATTAAAACAGAATATAACCTCTTTTTTATCTTTAATCAACATTTCTCCTTTTCAATTCATACCTATATTACATCATAATTTATATGTATCATCAAGAAACAAGTTTTTAAAGACAAAATTTTAAAATTACATTGAGAAAAGCTTGGTGACAAATTCTATTTGAGCATATTTGCACATATCCAGTTTAAATGAATGACATTCAATTCCACAAAATACAACTATGATAAAAATCAATTTGATAGCAAAATAAAAAACTACTTTATTTACAAAATCAGTTGGCCATACATGTGATAATGTCAGCAGGTCTTTGCAGGAGATTTGCCTTCAAAAACCAGGAGATTGGGCATCTGATCAGGGAGATTTTTTATTGACGTATTTATCAACAACTTTTACTCTTCTATAGTTTAATTTATGTACATATTCATACTTATATGCATGAAAAACATCTTTTTAGTTCTACAAATACAATACAAAATGTAGTATATAACACAATGACCAATATTCTACTCTCTGTCATTCACATCTTCAGATACCCTTTGTAGATTTTGCATGTAAGAGGAGCAAGCATTCTTTGCTCTACTCAGAACTGACTTGGATGGGGTGTATTCAAAACAGTTACATTCAATATTGAATTTGCAGTTCATCAGTGACATAATAGTGTTGTGTGACATATTTCCCCTAGAGTCTGTGTCTATTTTCCTCAAGATAGAAAAACACCTTTCTGGATCAGCATTGCTGTGTGGCAAACTCAAAATGTTCAGTGCCAGATGAGACAACAAATTAAATCTAAGAGTACAAGCTTAAGTGTTGACTATTTTAACGCATTTAATTTCAGTCCAAAATGTGTCAAATCTAGCATTCTGTGAAAATTTTCAAGAAAATGTCTGTCAATTTCTTGTTCTTATCGACACAAACGGAATTCTGCTTATGACTCGTTGATGTAACATGTCTTTGTACATCGTTTTTACCTCTGTATGTGATACCAAAATGTGAATTGCATACTGTGCAGTACACATACGATTCCCCTTTAACACTATTGGTGATGCAGTCAAATTCTATTTTCCACTTTTCTTGAAATTTGCAGGCGTATTTAATTTTCTTAGGGTTAGCTGGTCCATCGGGACACGACGAGTGTCGTTTACGAGAAGCCATATCAAAAATGCCGAACCCCTGTCAAAAACTTTACTATTAAACAAACAAAGTGATTAGTTTTTAAGATTTAATTGCTGAAAATCAATACAAAATCACCCAAGCGTCGTAGATTAACAGGTAGATTGACAGCTGATGTGTTGCTAATTATAAACACAGGGAAAGTACAAAATGTACCTAGGTAAAATCGATACCGGAAGTCGATAGATTGGACGTAATTTCAACTTTTTGACAAAAATTATGAATCCGGGAGATTTTCTACCAATTCGGGGACTTGCATTTTGAAGGGTCGAATCCGGGAGCTATCACATGTATCGTTGGCAGGGTGTATTGGTTATTCAGTTTAAAAATTGTCCTAATTGGGTGACTGCATTGTTTTATTAAGAGGGGAGGTCTGTACTAAGCCAGGAGAGTGACCAGTCCTATATATGTGTGTTAATTGTTTTATTAAGAGGGGAGGTCTGTACTAAGCCAGGAGAGTGACCAGTCCTATATATGTGTGTTAATTGTTTTATTAAGAGGGGAGGTCTGTACTAAGCCAGGAGAGTGACCAGTCCTATATATGTGTGTTAATTGTTTTATTAAGAGGGGAGGTCTGTACTAAGCCAGGAGAGTGACCAGTCCTATATATGTGTGTTAATTGTTTTATTAAGGGGAGGTAACCAGGAGAGTGACCAGTCCTATATATGTGTGTTAAAGGTATCAATTTTTCCTCTGTTGCTATGACTTTTCTATTAGATTTTGTATGTTGAGACTGTGTGATATTTTATGTTTTTCCTAATACCAGTAATCCTAACAAATTATTTTATTTAAATATGTATCTAACTTATCTCCAATTATGGGTCCTTTTTTTTTGGCTTAATTTGTAATTATTCAATAACACCAACAAACAAAAATAAATAAATAGCAACAAATTTACACCATTCATAGCTGAAACTTAATATCTAACTATTATTTTGTAATTATTGTATTGTCTACTTAAAGTTGTAATATGCTTTAAATGAATGGAATAATTTGATGTTGACCTTGACATAAGAAGGTTTGACTGATTTTTAGTCAAGATCATCAATATATATATATATGTAAAAGAAGTACACTGAGTCAAAAAATGACAATAGTTTTCAATTTCTGAGAAAGGAATGTACTAAAACATGAGTTTGATTTTGATATGTGTATTTACAGTTCATCAGACTTTAAATAATGTACAGTGAACACCGTTTCCATGGTTTCCTTCTTTTAAATTTACCTTAAACTATGTCCAAGGTCTTGTAAGTAAACACCATAAGCTTTTGATATTTCATGTGTGATGTCTGACAATAATGGAATCTTTATAGGTCCTAGTCCACCTTCATTACGTGGTTTGTTTATCCTGTAAAAAAAATCTTTTATATTAATACTTTAATACTGAGCTATGGAAATTTTCATGTCAGGATAAATGCTGCTTATTGTCCAGCTTTCGACAAATATGTACAAAAATCCCTGACCATTTGACTACAGACACAATTGTTTATAAATATATATATACAAAACAGGCAGTCATACAAAAATTACACCCAAGTAAAACAATTATTACAAGTTGGAAGAATATCTCCATGAAAAGATACACATTTACAGAATTTATAAAGAACTTGTGCTACCTGAGATGGGAACCAGTACACAGCAATGGAAAACCATTGTCATTGAAAGGAATATAGAAGAAGAAACTAGTATTACTGTGAGCACAGCTCACTAAGATATACCCCCTGCTCCCCACATCTTTCCAACCTATTTCCATAACCAAAACATTACTGATTGTTCCGACCAAAAATGAAAGGGACCCTCCTCTATTACCCAGCCAATGATTATTTAGTAAAGTTTCACCAGATTTCATCATACATTATTAAAATTTTCCTATGACATTGTATAAAATATAAGACCCTAACTCTGGAACAATAAAAGTGAATAACATCAAAAATGAAAGAGACCCTTCTCTCTTCATGAGTAAACTACTGCTCAAATTTCAAAATATTCTGAGAAACACTACTCAAGTTATAACACGACATAGGGTAAAAATCCTATTTTCCGTCATATCAAGTCCAATAACTCTGGAACGGCAAAAGTGAAAATCGTCAAAATGAAAGGGATCCTCCTCTCTTCACTGGGAAGCTGCTGATAAAATTTCAAAACATTCTGAGAAACACTACTCAAGTTATCATACAACAGAGGGTAAAAATTCTATTTTCCGTCATATCAAGTCCAATAACTCTGGAATGGCAAAACTGAAAATCGTCAAAAATGAAAGGGATCCTCCTCTCATCACCAGTAAACAGCTGACAAAATTTTGAAAGATTCTAAGAAACACAACTCAAGTTATCGTACAACATAGGATTTGTCTACAGACGGACGGACATGGTGAAACTAGTATACCCCCTCCAACTTCGTTGTAGGGGATATAAAAATTAAAGTAAAAACTCACCATGCTAAATGAGTAAACTGTGAGTCAACAGAGCATGCTATAACTTGGGTATTGATTGTATCAAATTCTTTAACTCTGTCACTAAATGCTATGATCTCTGTAGGACATACAAATGTACTGAAAGAAATAAGAATAAAGATTATCAACAGAAATGTCTAACTTACATTTTGTACCTATATTAGTCATGATTAACACAAACGAAGCAAAATTAGTTTGAATTATTCTGAGTTAGTAAAGCAAGTGAATAAGTGTGCTCACTTAAACAATACCTCATAGATAGACATGTTGTTTCACTCTGACACATTATAATGATTTCAAGCCAACCAGTCTCTGTTATTTGTCCTTAATGATTACTGGAGAAACAGCAATTACCAATATGATCGTCTTTGGTTTGACCTGACTGTGGATCAAACTTGATGCAAATATGCAAACCAAAAGTTAGAAACAGTGAATCTACATTGCTATGTTACATCTTATAGTGACTGTGAAAGCTGCATTGATCAGTATAACTAATAACTCTGATTTTAAGATCATGCTCACACTCCCTCTAGTAATCTGCATATTTATAGTGGTATTTTCAACGTCTAACTGACATACTATTTTCAGTTTGCTGTATTTCTGTGTTCACAGATGTTGAACTGTCAGAAATCTTATTCTAAACTTGTAAGCTTCTGTTTATGATATCACAACACAAAACATTGTATAACAAATATAAATAAAATGACTTGACAGATGGTATGAAATTAACTTTAGACTTTATAAGGATGTGGAAATACCAGTCTGTCATGTCATACTTGTCTAAAATTCTTCCATGTCATGACGAAGTGGATTTTTATGACTTACTTGTACAGCACAAGTTATGCCTCCTTATAGTTTTCAATAATGTGAAAGTAAAAATTGCCATCATGTAAGTATTTTTTTTCTGTTTTCATTGTCGGAGACGAGTGTTAATACCTGGTAGTTAATATTTCTACATCTCTGAACTTTAATATGAAAAAAATATAAGATAAATAGCAGAAGACTTAAAAAACAATGAATAGTGAGGAATAATGTCTGCTAAACTCACAAATCCAATGGGTAGAAGAAGAAAACAAGCCATTGGCCCCTGAAATCTGAGAGCTTGATATCTTTGATTTCACCATTTATAACAGCTGTACCATTCCAATCTGGGGCTGGCTTGGAAACTGAAATCAAATACATGTAAATATAAAACTGATGTGTTACATGTTCTGGGGCATTCATGGTAACACCTGTCAATAAGGGGTGGTAGCAGCAGGTACTTTTACCCACCTAAAATGGTCTTTTGTACCTCCTAATTTTAAAGAGTGTTACATGAAAATTGTTCAAATTTTAATAAAAAGTACTGTCTGTAGATAGCGAAGTCCTCTGGTAGACATGAAAAATATTGAAATCCTTGTATACCTGCACTAGTTGGTAGAACGCTTGCTTACAATGTTAGAAGCTCCAGACTCAAATCCCATCTAGAGGCATAGATGCATATACATGTACGCTGTCACGCCATGGCGTGCACATCTGCAGGTTAAAAAAAATTGGGAAATAAAATAAAAAAATAAAAAAAATTATTGCTACTTTTAACAGTCTAATTAATATATTGCAAATAAGACGTACAAGTAACTATATGTATGGTAATATACATCTTAAAAGTATACCCAGGCAATGTGGTAGACAAGACTACCAGAGCCAATTAATCACCCCGTGGAAATGCCAAAACAGTATTGGTGAATTTCTTTGTACTATCAATTTTTGGGCCATTTAATTACAGAACTTGAATCGTGCCTCCTTAAATCGGAAAACGGCTTCCATGTACAGCATCTACTGCCCCATGCTGTAGACAAAATAACTGGTGATCATGTCGCTACAATATACGAGGCATACCGGGCTGACATTGATTTGTCAATTAGAGGATTTCAGGAGAGAAGTTGCCAGATGGCAAACCCGCTGGGCCATTACAAAACGTAATGATTTGCCAACAACACTTTGTACTACTACTACACTTGATTCTGTAATCTGTAAATCCAGTTCTCTATCCTTCTATAGATACAATGTTATGTGTTTTGTTAACCATGCTAGTAGCAAGTACCTCCTGACCCTCCTCTCAAAAATGACCATCAGGGGGATTTTTTGTGGATAAAATATTTTTGATAGTTACATTGGTGCTCAACTAAATAACCCATCATTCATGGTCAGAACAGGAGAATGTGGGGTGTTATAACAGGTATGCTCCTCTAACCAAGTTAATTGAAATTGTAGGTTAATTACTAGCTGTGGAACCGTAGCCCTTGGCCAGTTTTCTGATATTTGCGGACCATAAGGGCTATGGTTCCGCAGCTAGCTATAGCAATGGAACATGATTTTTGGGTTGTGAAAAAAAACATTAAAGCTTGATGTCATGTCAAAGACCTTAACAAATCATTTTCAAAACAGTTTTATTTTTGAAAATATATTTGAAAATAAAAGAAATATCCAACTTTAAAGATTTTTAAATTTCCGAATTTAAAATCAAATTTGTTTCCAGTTTAAAAAAAATCTAAATTAATTTATTTTAATATCTTTTTTACTGTTACTCATTTCAGTGCTTTGATATAAATATTCCTGAACAAAATATATAAGATTTTACTGTTTTAGTCCCTTATATGTTGTAAATTATGCCTTTTATCCAGGTGACCTCCATATTTCAAATGAGCAAAACAATGACTCATGACAATAAAAGTTTTCTACTTGTGAATTTTCTTATATCATATCAATAAACACCTGTATACAAATGCTTTAAAAGCAGTTGTTATATCTAGAACCTCCTACATGATGAAAAACGGTAAATTTTGTTTACTACATTATTAGTTTTAGGTACCGGTGGCAAAAAACGTTATCAAAGTACATGTAACAGTAAATATGTGAAACTCAAAGTGAAAGTAGACTCAACCCGTCGTGATTACGGATTAATTTAATTTAATTCTAAGGGTTCCCAGGAATTTAATTTTTGATGTAAAAAAAAAACCGATACTGTCATGGTTTTAGCTGCTAACTTAAAGTAATAGTAAATTAAGACGTGAAGCACCCAAGCCGGCAAAACTTGGAAAAGTTGGAATTTTTTTTGTTTTTTCACATCCCAATATAACGGCAATATTTCAATCGGATTGAGTCCCATCCGGTATTTCTCAACATATACTTCATATGATTTGATAAAATCTTTCACTTTTTGATCACTTACTTTAAGCTCTTATTACTGATCACGATTATTTAAGGAATTATTCCCGTTCAAGTCGTTTTGTGAAATTTGTTTTTCTACCAGTAAAAAGCATCCGGAACTCCTCGTGCCTTTCCCCAAGTGAAAAACTCCTCGCGCCTTTCCCCAAGTGAAAAAACAAGTGTGTTTTTCACTTGGGGAAAGGCACGAGGAGTTCCGGATGGGTAAAAAGAACTAAAGAGTTCATGTAAGGGAAGTAACTCTGCTTAGCAAAAATAGTACATGATTTCAAAAAAATATTTCTGTATGAATACGCGAATTTTTAATTAAACATTAGGACAATTTAAATAAAAAACACATTAAAGAATGTTTTCGTGGTTGTTTAGTTCGCGTATATTATGATTTTCATTTTTTCTCGTCAAATCATAAACTTAATTCCCCGCTTGTAGCCCCTTAATAAACGTCAGTGTTAGTGTACCACCCATATACGCATATGGTAATATCTTATGAATATGCATCAAAAACATTCGGAACTGTATTTATTTTACTTTATATCTATGTAGGAGCCCGTAATGTAAGCACACCTGAAATTTTTATTTACCGCCATTTTTGGCAACAACTTCCAGGTAAAATACGGAGTTACTTGCCATTTGTTTTACCGTTGCTACTAGCTAGTTAATTACCACCCTTCGCCAACTGTTTTAAAAGAGATATCTTTTAGCTGTTTATTAAGAGTTGGCTTAAAAATAAGAGAGGCCCCGGATGTATCACATATGGGACATTACATTTTCCTGAGATGAAATATGCTCTATTATGACTGAGTGTTACACTAAAAGTCACTATTATTAACCATTGACTTGTAAAAAAAGTTGTATTATCGCAAGCACACGTTCTATTTTTTAGGTAAATAAATTAGACATATCAGACGTTAAAATGTAGTGTACAACAAATTTTGGCTTTGAGAACAGTCTGATTTGTCTGTAAACTACTACTACTAGAAACATACTGACAGCCTGACTCCATTGAATTGCATGCCCAGATGTTCTACGAGTTTCCTGAGGATAAACATGTCCTCCGGGTGATGCATAACACTGTCTGTCACCACCGTATGTATAACATTGTCCTTCATCTGCTGAGGAACACTGCAATGTTAAAATAGACAAAGCGATACAGACTGACAACAAAACGTGTGCCATTTTCAGGTGGAAATGTTGCAACGTCAACTGCCAGGTATGGACAGTGAAGTGTTGATTTACAATACTCTGTAGCAATGTTTTCAAATTATGATAACTTCTAATGATAGCGATTTTAAATTGTGCAATTTGGAAACCTCGTAATATTGTTTAGTCCTGAAAGGTGCACTTGACTTGTATCTTTAAGCTGCTTCTTATTGGTTCAGTGAAATGGGAAACTAAATTTCTCTGTTGGATGTCTTTTTCGGTTTATTTCGGTTTATATTCTCAAATAATATGCATTTTCAGAAAAATTTAAAAGAAAGCTCACCTGACATTTTTTCCTGATTAAAACTTGTCAAATAATAAGTGGTGAAATTTATTTTCAGAAAGGCCATCTGAATAAATAAAAACACTTTAGAAAGCTTGTTCAATTGAGCAAAATGTTATTGTTTGGTATGTGTTTTTCGTATATCTTATAAAAGGGGGAATTGACAGCTAATACCATGTCAGTTTTCTTAACAATTGTAAACTATTTTGAAAAACACACATGTTATCAGCCTTTAAAATTCTTAACTTTCCATATGTAAATATAGATCAGGTCAAATTCAGGATGATTTAGACAACATGTCCATATGAACCTTCGAAGTTGACTATTTTGACACTATTTCATATCTGGGACTATCATACTGTATAATAGTCCCAGTTCATATTCATGAATGAAACTTTGATGTTGACTAAAAAAATCAAGCATTTTCACTTTATCGTTGATAAAGCTAGCAAAGCACCTGTTGATTGTTTTCGTATTTTAACAAAAAATAGATAATAATTTCTGTCTTGATTCTCAGATTTATTTTCTGATGCACAATAACTTTTTATTTTTCACAATTTATTAAAGTAAAAAATCAACTGGTTAGATGCAAATTGAATTGAAAAAAGATTCGAAAGCGTGTCTTGGTGTGGAGGAAGTGAACATTACCAAGGTATCGCTGTCCAAACAAGAAGTGTATCCGCTTGAAGTTATTTCCGTTTATATATATTTCATTGACTTCGCCGATGAATTCATGACATAAAGCAGGTAATGCATGGACATAATCTTATATAGTAGAGTAGTTCATCGTACAAAATACCACACATTCATTATTGTTTGTGATTTAAAATTATTGCAAAAGCCAAAAGTACAAAAGAGGTGTTAAGAGTCAGAAGTCGTCATGTTTTCAATGAGTGAATGACCATGTGGTACTTACAGATCTTTGCCACCACTTATTCAAGCCACTGTCTTCATTGTTTTCTGCTACTAAGGTACTTACAGGTCCTCTTCTGAACTCTAGTCGTTGACCACTTTGCTCAGATCTTCATCTTCTTCATAACTTTTTATTTCTGTTCCGGTTGTAAGGTTGGCTTCATAATTATACATGTTGTCTTGATTTATCCAATATCTGTCTAATCTGCTGTCGAATAATTTTGTTGTTTTAGCGTTGATAACGTTTTCAGGTAAATTGTTCCATGTTTGGTGGTTCTGAATGTGAAAAAGTTTTTTCTGATATTCTTGGTTGCTCTTTGTGAGTATATTTTCTTACTATGGCCTCGTGTTATCGTGTCCTTATTCATTTTAAATATAGGTGGTAAAGATGTATCATATATTCCAGATGTTAATTTGAAAACCTCAATCATGTCTCCGCGTTTCCTTCGGAATGCCAATGTTGGTAATTTTAACTTTCGTAATCTTTCTTCATAACTTAACTCTTTGTATCCTGGTAATAGTTTAGTTGCCCTTCCCTGAACGTTTTCTAAAGCTGTTATGTGTTTTTTCTTGTAAGGATTCCATATTGCATTGGCATATTCCAAGTGAGGACAAACTAATGCCTTATATAGCATGAGGAAAGCAGGTTCATCTAGATACGTAAAGGTACGACAGATGAGACCCATAATACTATTGGTTTTATTTATTTTCTCGTTCATGTGATCTTCAAAGTTTAGTTGATTGTCCACTACTACGCCAATCTCTTTCTCTGTGTATTGTAGTTTGGTGTTGCATAGTTTGTATTCAAATCTCCTTGTTTTTCACCTGCCTGCCGATAGATCTTTGCATTTGTCCAGATGAAAACGGAGAAGCCATTTGTCAGACCAGTTTTCTAGTTCTTCCATGTCGTGTTGTTGTTTTTCTGAGTCCTCATCACATCTAATTTCGTTGAAAACTTTTGTGTCATCAGCAAACATATAGCAGTCTGAATTTAACTTGTCTGGGAGGTCGTTTATATAAATGACAAATAGTATCTCTTGGGCCTATACATGTGCTGTACATGTAATTTGGCAAATTTCTCCATGTAAGGAAACTACACATAAAGGTTTATTAAACCTATGAGAAGAGTAATATCTCTTGACCTGAAAGGCCACTTGATATACAAAAAACGTACGAAGAGGTGAACAGAAATGAAATTATTATTGTGAAAAGCGGGTATGACCTAAAAACTGGCAATATATACATTGACATTGTAGCTTAGTCATAGCATCATAAGACTTTCGTTTTGATTAAAAAGCAATGTCTATATATAAAATTGCATGTGAACACAGAGAGAGCATTTAAGTAACTATTTGTTATTTTCCAAAATTTCTGTCAATCGTGTAAAAACAAATACCTTGTCATGTGTAATAATATAGCTTTTCATAATATTGCAACACTTCAATTTTAATTTTTCAGCAAAATCTCAATAATGTTAAATCAGAAAAAAACTGTATATTAAGCATAAACTTAAAATCAGCGAAAAGTATACAATATCTTTACAGCATAAATGTCAATAGTAAAGACATGAGGTCGTATGTTTGTCTCCAGAGTACATTTCTGTATTCTCAAACATGCAAAAATACTTCTAAATACTGAGATTATACTCCAAAGAATTTCACTGTATAAATAAGTAAGTGCAACCTTTGTTATTTTTATTTCTTTTTTAGAAGAGGAAGCAAATCTTTTTTATGCATGATCAAAACGATGGATAAACTCCTGGTTTCCAGTTGCAAAGAAGAAATCCCCCCATAGTATTCAACTCTTTTTATTTTATTTTATCTAGCTTCATTACTACTACTAGCATTATTTGCGAGCTATTGCTCGCTAATATTTTACTCTGATGTTTCTGTGTCACTTGATCCATTGTTCCAAAATAAGGTACTTATATTTTATTTCCTCATTCCTTCCCCTTTTCATTGGAAATCAAACACTTTTCTCCATCAAAAGGTAAATGGTCTATGTTTTGTATTCATCCTTGACTATTGGTGGCCGTCGTAGTCATGGTCATATGGTAGTTGGATTTACAATTGCCTATGCAATCAGTGCCCATCACCACTAACGTTGTGAGTTTGAATCCTGTTCAGGCGAGTTTTTCAGTGACTTGTGACAGGTCGGTGGTTTTCTCTGGGTACATCTGATAATCGTACAGAAATTTTGGATACAATGCATAAAATGTCTCCCTGATATGTACACTTCCAATATCATCCTCTATATTAAATTTTAACAATAATATAGATATTATAATTCAGTTTCATTTTATGCTTTTAAAAGTGAGTGATCCTTAAAATAAAATATTTTTATACTTTAAGATAAATCAACACCGTTACTTTTAGATTTAAAATTCATCCAAATACTAAAGCTTATTAGTTTATTTAAGGAATATTTGAAATTGTTGAACAGGTTATACGATATAACCTGGTTTGGGTCAGTTTACGCTTAATAAACAGCGAAGTGGTTTATGAAAAGTGTAAACTGACCCAAACCAGGTTATACAAGTATAAATTAACCTGTTCAACAATTTCAAATATTCCTTATAATTTAATTTTTACAACAAAATTTAATGATTCCTCGATTTTAACTACGATTATTTCATGTGACTATTTGAATTTGTTGTTGGCGGATGAAGACATTGGTGACATCACAATACCAACCCAAGTTATCCAGTATAGCCAAAATTTTCTCCAGGCAGATTAGCCAATCAGATTGCAGTATTCAAATCAAATTAAATTATTTCAGAATATATTAAAATAATGAACCAGATACATCTAGTGCACTAAAACTATTAAATTATATTATAATGTATATTCTTGTGTGATAATCATAAATTTTAATTTCAGATTTATTTTCTCTCCCTTTTATATAAACCCCAAATTTTAAATATGATACAACTAATACATGTACTGTATATCATATTTTTATAAAATTTTAACATTTAAATAAAAAATAATCCACTTTATGGAGTGTTCCAAGACAGAGGAGAGAACATACATGTCCTGTGATAGATATATATGGGTGAAATATTGTTAGTTAACCACCATAACACACACACACACCCTTGACAATTTGAATGAATAAATATGTCCCTCACTTTCTCTACGGAAGTTTTAACATTATATGTTCACCATCTTTGTTTTGATAGGATAATGAATTGCTTACCAAGCTTTATATTTCAATAGAAACTTTTTGTTTATGTTAAACTATACCTGAGATAAATATGACAACAACATTATGTCACAAGCTGTACATGTGGAGGCTTGTAATACCGCAGGTACCATCAACAGAATATAAGATGTTTTTCATTTTTTCAATCCTGAGGCAGTCTTTGGCCCAATGTGGCAAGAACTTACTTTCGTGTTGTTCATGATCATACTTTCTGTTGACATCTAATTTGTCTGCTGGAGAGGAAGCTGGTCACTTCTGTTGTTCTCCTGGCTTAGCACCGTCAGCATAGTGTAAAAAACTCATTAATTGACCTGAATTATTCAATTACATTCTTCATTAATTTCCAGTCAGGGTTTAAACGCAAACCGAAAATATAGTAATGACTGGAAAGGTGGCTAGATATATGATCGGTAGTGAATTAAACTAACCATGAAAGTACTGAAAGCACAGTTAGTACAGAAATGACCATGCCCAGTCAACAGCTATCAATATTATTTGTTTGAGGTGTTTTTCAGAATTGAACTGAAGTAAATTGATGCATGTGGAAAGCTTTTTTCCTGGTCAAAATTCTTAGCAATTTGGTTATGAATAAGAATGCAAAGCTGTCAAACATTCATTACACACAAATTTTTCACAAGCCAATTGGACTAGCTAAAATGTCATTTTTACAAGCCAGAGACTTCAGACTTCCAGTTAATTTCAAAGACTGTAACAATAATGTCTAATTTCATCTACCAATATTTCATATTTCTTTTACCCAATGGTTAACATTAAGAAGAATTCTGAGAACATCTGACCTGTATAAGATAAAGATGGTCAAAATAAAAAATTAAGTTTGCTGGTCTTCCTACATGTACCCTATTTTTTTTTTTAAAGAATGTGAACAGAAACACATGTATATTTTTTTTTAGTGTGATGCATTTTGAAATTAACAATATCATATAATTATGACTGTACACATCTTTTATTGTCTCAATTGGATAATTTTCTAAATTGTTTCTCAACATCTGTCAATTGTTGTTGACAGGGTGAGCCTTTGCCATCATGTATCATTTGTTCTCCCTCATGAACTTTTTTTTTTTAACATTTTAATGTTCTCCTCTATCAGAAACCACTGAATTGAACTTGACAGGAATGGTCCTATTATAAATTAATTGTATCCAATTGGTCAGAATTAAATTCTAAATACGATAATAAATGTAATTGAATTCCAACTTTGGTAAATATCCTGAAAGACTCTAGGACATATTACTTTTTGTCCCCTCGCCAACGAAGTTGCGAAGGGATATAGTAATGCTACCGTCCGTCCGTAACATCCTTGTCAACACTCTAGAATCAATATCCTTTAATGGAGTTTGACCAAACTAGGTACATACTTAGTCCATAAGAGAATCTGGAACCCTATTGATTTTCAAGGTGATAGGTCAAAGGTCAAGGTCACTGGGTCAAATTTTTACCACGTAATATCCTTGTGAACACTCTAGAATCAACATCCCTCAATGGATTTTGACCAAACTTGCTACATACTTAGTCCTTAAGAGAATCTGGAATCCTATTGATTTTCAATGTTATAGGTCAAAGATCAAGGTCACCGGGTAAAATTTTTACCACGTAATATCCTTGTGAACACTCTAGAATCAACATCCTTCAATGGATTTTGACCAAACTTGGTACATACACATGTACGTAGTCCTTAAGAGAATCTGGAACCATATTGATTTTCAATGTCATAGGTCAAAGGTCAAGTTCACCAGATCAAATGTTTACTGCATAACATTCTTGTGAACACTCCAGAATCAACATCCTTCAATGGATTTTGACCAAACTTGGTACATACTTAGTCCTTAAGAGAATTTGAAACCCTATTGATTTTCAAGGTCAAAGGTCAAGGTCACCAGGCCAAATTTTTTACCATGTAACATCCTTGTGAACACTAGCTATCGTAGTTCTTTACAACCAGAATAACAATAGCTGTGACATGCATGGAATCATTGGATTTCAGAATTTGAATGCAACCTTGGTAAAAAATCTTGAAGTCTCTGAGAACTCTATTTTTTTTAAAGTAATTAGCACCTTTACATTTCTAAAACCAGAACAATAGCTAAAACATGGAACATATGGATTTCAGAAACAGTTTTTAAATCAAGGAGTTAGAGTGCAGTAGTTATTGAATTTCATCCGCTCACTAAACTTAAATCTATACAGTAATACCTGTCTAAACCGAACCCCTTTGGGACTGAATAATTTGTTCAGTTTAGACAGGTGTTTGATTTACACAAGTTCAAATTACATAGAAATTTAGTAGATGGGACTGTAAAATCTGTCTGGTATAGACAGGTTTTCGGTTTACTCAGGGTTCGGTTTAGACAGGTTCCACTGTGCTAGCTTCCAAATACAATTAAATCTCCTTTGCCAGTTATTGAGATAATCCTTGTAAAAATTTAATCTACATGTACATTTGTACATATATCACAATGATGCTACGGAGCAAATTTGGTTATTTCTTATTGTTTGTTCTTTCCTTAAGTTATATCTTTTAGGCCCCCTTGCCAACAATTTTCTCGAAATATTATAATGCATACATGTATCTTCATTTGTGCAAATAAGAATCACTTCTTCCTAAACGATGACCCATGCCAAGTGTGGTTCTATCTGGTTGTAGGAGGAGATTATAATGTAAAGAATTAACTATAGATGGACGACAGACATTAAATTTCACTACAGTAGCCCCCTCATTTTAAAGGCCACTCCCACCAAAGGTCACCCCTCATAGGCTAGATTTCAGATAAACTGAGGTATTAACATGCTACTAAATGATCTCCCTCAAGAGAGGCCACCTCTCTTATAAGACCACTTTCTCATTACAGAATGGATGACCTTTTAAGAGGGAGATTACTGTAAAATCTAAACAGTTTCTAAAGGAAAAAGCACTCAGATTTATCATTTATTTCCCACCAAAAAATAACTTCGCCTGACATATGGTGATATATATAGATTCTCCTTCAGTTGCCCGTGGGTTAAGATATTTCTCCACTCAAGAGTTAAATTAAAAATTTTAACCACAAGCTGGTTATAATTTTTAATTTAACTCTCGAGAGTGGAGAAATATCGTAACCCACATGGGCAACTGAAGGAGAAGTTGTTTCTCCCATTATTTAACACCAACTTTATTTCAAAAGCCGTCAAACAAGTCAAATGCGGGGAAAGGCACGAGACATTTTAATCCTCTAGTCTAGAGGATTACAGATTTTTCCACCACTGGTTCCGGTGGGTTAAACCGCCATAATAATGGGAGAAGCATAAGTTTTTGTTACAAGAAATGAAATGAAAAGGTTAAACTGAAATGGTTGATAATATCACCTATCTTCTCCTGACTTCCATTAAACTCCTGGAAGAGACAGGAAATATATTTGTTTTAAACTTCCCGAGGCCACAAATTAGTTTTTGTGTCAAAATTGGAAATGAATTGAAAATGTTTAACAGGAATGGTTTACAATATCATGTATCTTCTCCTGACTTCCATTAAACTCTTGATAGACAGGAAATATTTTAGTTGTTTTTGGATTGATAACAATGGTTGTTATTGGATCAGGTTGTTGATTTGAGGAGCTATTATATTGTTTGTATGACAACAGATGAGGATTTTCTCCTATCAATAACACCATGAAATAATAGAATGAATTATTCACATCCTTCAAGATTTAATGCCCCACGATATCATTTATTGATTTACGTACAAAACGATCATCAAAATTGATTAAATGATTTCACATGAATATTTTAGGGGCATTAATTCTAGATAGTAACTCAGATAATGAGTATTTCATTGTAATTAGTCTGTGTTATTTTTATTTTTAATTCTAGATAGTAACTCAGATAATGAGTATTTCATTGTAATTAGTCTGTGTTATTTTTATTTTTAAAATAGATAGTAGGAAGATGACAAAAGAATCTGTGACAGTAAAAATCTTCAACAGACATATCTCGATGGTTCATTCAAAGTGTAGTCAGTATTGTTGTAAAAGAAAAAATATGCATGTATTGTAAAAAAAATATTTTTAAGCTGGAATCAGTAGTAACATTATATTTTCACATGGACAATTTTTTGGTGAATTTGACATTTTTGCACTTTTTGGGGAAACAATATTTTTAATGAGAATAAATTTTCAGGGATTTTATACTGTGACAGCTGACTGGATCGAATTTATTGGAAGTTGAAATTGCTGAATGATGATGGATGATAACATATCTTTTTATTTTTACTGTTGAACATGTATTAAGAGGTCACATTTGGGACAAAGAAAAAGAAGTCTTTTAAGATAGGTGACCTCATATGAGATTGAGAGGGTCAAATTCTCTCAATTCATATGGAACTTTCTACGACCGGACTGAAAGAGGTGACCTTTTAATACAGGTGACTGCTTAATAGAGATGAACACATGGGCAGGTATTACTTGCTTTTAAATGAAGTAAAAAAAAAAGATGCAAAAGACATTTCTAACAAAAAGAATACATTTAATTAAATGTGATGAAGACATTGTTTTGTTACTTAAAGCAAAATCGGACAATTTGTATCATGTATGTGCTAAAAGTTGCTTCACATGGTAAAAAGAAATAAAATATGTTAAACTAGGACTACATTAAAGTTTAAAAATTACCAGTATATTTTTATTTTTCAGTAAAAAGTTAGGATGACCACTTCAGAGTCTCCAAAAATCGAAGTCACCAACTTTGATGACGAAGATGATGAGTTGGAGAAAGAATTAAATACATTTATAGAAGAAAATGAAAGTAAAAACTCAAATAAAAATGGAGAGAACCAGGAAGAAGAAGAGGTATTTTTTATATGGATTAGTTATTACTTCCCAGTTCCATCAATGCTACACAGTAACTCGTCAAGTACACAGTTACTGATTATGATAGAGGTTTAATTTAGGAACATTTATTAAATGCACTCAACAAGACTGGTTACCGGTATATTTTCTTTTTATTGGTTACAGTAAAAGATTTTGTAAATCTTAAATCAGAAGTATAGTACAGTGTTATACACTGTTTTTAAGTGTAGCCGGGCTCTCCATTCAAGATACAAACAGAAATTTCTTTAATTGAACATTTCAGTTGTACATTTATTAGAAGTCAAAATGACCTCAAATTTAAACTCCAGCTGCATGACAATGAATAATTGAACATATTTTCTAGGTTTTCACCATAATCTTTCTTTTAACTTGTGTAACATGTGTTTTGACTTTTTCTGTAAGTCTTACAAAGGTAAGTTCCGATTGGCTGAAATATAATACAAGAATCACAGAAAACACTGCGCCAATTAAACTGAACTTGTAAATACTCCATATCGTGTGATGATCCTTATGGCTTATCTACAATAATAAGACCTGTTTTGTGAAGAATTTGGCACCTATTAATCAGACGAGGTAGTAAAGGCTTTCATGAACTTGTCATTTATATATTATATAAAAACCGATATTAAAATACATTTTTAGCTCACCTGACCCAAAGGGTCATGTGA
>MJUT01006017.1:151228-164220 GCA_002080005.1 Gigantidas platifrons
GCAGTCAGCGGACATAGTTTTAACATAGGACCCTATGGGAAAATTGTTTAAAAGTCTTCCCTCTGAAACCAGTCAGCCAATTTAAAGCAAATATGGCATGGATGGTCCTTGGGTAGTATACTTTTAAAATTGTGTCCGGTGACTACTACCTCCATCCAAGATGGGTGCCATGAGCAGACATAGTTTTAACATAGAACCCTATGGGATTTGAATAGTAACTTAGATGTATTCGGTATGCAGACATTCTTAAGAGGACTTAGTTATGTCAGGTGAGCGATACAGGCTCATGTGAGCCTCTAGTTATATTATACAGGTTTATAGTTTTTATTTCCCTATATAGACAAATTCCACTTATTCAACTATCTTGAGTGGGAAATTATTGTAATCCACTGGTGATATTTCTCCACTTGTGATAGTTAAAGCTCGAGTGGAGAAATATTGTCATCCACTTATTCAACTATCTTGTGGGAAAATATTGTAATCCACTGGTGATATTTCTCCACTTGTGATAGTTAAAGCTCAAATGGAGAAATATTGTAATCCACTTATTCAACTATCTTGAGTGGGAAAATATTGTAATCCACTGGGAGGCTCAATGATTTAGGTAGTTGGATTACCTAACAACTCATACAAACCTACATGTATCACCAATACGGCATGGGTTCGCGCCCGGCTTTGTAATTTACAAATAAAGGGTGCACTTAACTCGCAGCCACAAGTGATAAAGTTTACCAGTTGTTTGTCCATGGTCAGTGGTTCTCTCCGGGTACTCTGGCTTCTTCCACCACTAAAACTTGTCGCCATAATATAGCTGAAATATTGCTGAAAGTGGCATTTAAAACACAATAAATAAATAAATAGTAATCCACTGTTAGCAGAAGGATTATCTATGTTTCTCTTCCCTGTTGATTATTTATTACAACATCATATGATATTGACCTAATAAAAAACATTCCATGTTTAATGCATAAATATGTAAAACGAACACAATGATAACAGTACATCATTTAAAGCAAGATTAATTTTTAACCATAATTTATAAATACATGTAGTGTAAGATGATCTGTAGATATTTAACAAACAAAGCCATGTGTAAATATCGGTAAATAAGTAATTTACCTGGATGAATTACAGGTATTGATAGGTTATTTTATCTCTTTATTGGTGCCTTCAACAAGTCAAGTAATAAATTTTAAACAAATTTGAATTTACAGGATAAAGTTAAAATTATTGTATGTTAATATATGGAGGTATAGAAATATTTATTTAAACTTTTATTTTTTTATGCTTTAATTTTGACATAATATACAGTACCAGTGATTTATTGATGGTCTGTGTTTTCCTTCAATGTCCTCCATCAATAAATCTTGGCTGCCATGACGAATAACTAAAATATTATGGAAAGTAGTGTAAACACCCATAATAATTGAAGCATGACAGGTTAGATTTAGATTCTCCTTCCATTACAATTGGATTACAATATTTCTCCTCTCGAAATACATGTAATAAATACAGATTAATACATGGGTATTTCCATATAGGCCTGATTTTCATCCCGAGACAGACATATTGGCCTGAGAGGAAGTCGAGGGCCAGTATGGGTCGAGGGATGATAACCAGCCCAATATGGAAATGCCCATGTATTAAACTATTTATTATATACTTCCAACATCTGTAGACGTAAACACCGGAAGTTGTTTATTTTGTCTGAAACGCACGAGGGGCACCTAATAACCGTTTTTTTTCGCGGGGTGTGAAAATATGGACAGTTTACTTCCGGTCATATTTGTCATACAAAAATGCCTTTATTTTAACTAAGTATGTAATAAAATTTGATAATTTATCACAAGTCTTAAAGTGGCATTTGCGGTAGTGCCTACCAACAACATTTGTGGGCAGAGCTTATCATCAAAAATCTATGTTGATACATGTATGAACAGCATATTTAGGAAACTGTATGTCACATGACCAACGAGACCTAAAGGTCACATACCTCAGAAATTTGAATTTTCGAAGTGATTCTTGTAGTTTTTAGACTGATGAAGAATATTATTTTTAATAAGACAAAGTTTCATAGGGAGGAATACTAGTGTCCATGCCTGTGAAAAAGTTTGCTCCAAAAGTACTGTGAAACTATGTATCATTGATTTTTCCTCCTCGAGATAGCCGTGGCCAGAATAATGAACACTCTGAATGTTTGCTCCACCCACAGCTATTTATACCCACGGTCCTGGTTTAAGTGGAAAATATCGTAATCCACTGGTAGCAGAGGTAGAATATGTTTCTCATATGACCAAGACATTTAGAAGAGGAGAAATATAGATTCTCCTTCAGTTGCCTGTGGGTTACGATATTTCTCCACTCAAGAGAGTTAAATTAAAAATTTTAACCACAAGCCGTCGGACGAGTGGTTAAAATTTTTAATTTAACTCTCGAGAGTGGAGAAATATCGTAACCCACATGGGCGACCAAAGGAGAATTTGTTTCTCCCATTATTTAGCACGAACTTTATTTCAAAATTTGAAATTAATGCGGGGAAAGGCACGAGACATTTTAATCCTCTAGAGGATTACAGATTTTTCCACCACTGGTTCAGTGGGGTTAAAACGCCGTAATAATGGGAGAAAATGTTTTAAATATGCAGTTGTAGTCTTTGTAGATTTTATTATCGTTTTAATTTCACACTCCGACTTCCTCCACCACTAAAACTGGTCGCCATGATATAGCTGAAATATTGTTGAAAATGGTGTTAAAACACCAAAAATCAATCAAAATCAATCATCACAAGAACTACATGCATTTTGAAAAATGTGATAAAGTTTCTCAGTGACTTGCGGCTGGTCGATGATTTACTATGAGTACTCAATCAATAAAACTGACCACCACAATATGGCTGAAAAATTGTTGAAAGTGAGAAAACATCTGAAAGTAAACCTATGTTGTACGTGAGTTGTTTCAGCAATATTTGATTAATGAAGAGTAGTCAGGCTTTTGGTTTCTTATTACTATTTAAGAAATAAATCATGGAAGCCAGAATGTGTTGGGAGTTTTAACATGGATTGGCGGATATTAGTATTTTATCTCGAGCCAGAAGCCAGGGATAAAATTTACTAATATCCGCCAATCCATGTTAAACCTCAAAACACATTCTGACTCACATTATTTATTTCGATTCTGATCTGTCTAAGAGTACATATACGGTATTATATTGTGATTGGAAGACGGTAATTATACCCCCCGCAAACAAAGTTTGGGGGGATATATATGAATCACCCTGTCCGTCCGTCCATGTACCTTGTAAGTGCAACTCCTCCTAAACAGCTTATTGGATTTTTATGAAACTTTACACACTTGTAGTACACTACTTGCAGATGTGCATGAAGGAATATGGTAGCTGTCCAAAATTTAAAAGGGGAGATAATTCAACTTATACTGTCCGTCCGTCCATGTACCTTGTAAGCGCAACTTTTCCTAAACGGCTTATTGGATTTTTATGAAACTTTGCACACTTGTAGTACACTACCTGCAGATGTGCATTAAGGAATATGGTTTCTGTCCAAAATTCAAAAGGGGAGATAATGCAACCTATACTTTCACGAAAAGGAGGGGTAATGTACCTTGTAAGCGCAACTCCTCCTAAACGGTTTATTGGATTTTTATGAAACTTTACACACTTGTAGTACACTACTTGCAGATGTGCATGAAGGAATATGGTTGTTGTCCAAAATTTAAAAGGGGAGATAATTCAACTTATACTGTCTGTCCGTCCATGTACCTTGTAAGCGCAACTTTTCCTAAACGGCTTATTAGATTTTTATGAAACTTTGCACACTTGTAGTACACTACTTGCAGATGTGCATGAAGGAATATGGTTGCTGTCCAAAATTTAAAAGGGGAGATAATTCAACTTATACTTTCACGAAAAGGGGGGGGGGATGTACCTTGTAAGCACAACTCCTACTAAGCTGCAAGTGGGGGTGTCACTCAGTGAGGTCACTCACAGTTCTAGTTTATATTTACGCTTGCGGAAAATGTCGCACACAATTTATGTAACTCGAATAATACTGCGCCCTCTATCGGCATTATTCGGGTTACAATGTATGCTGCCAATGGAAAAGTCGGTCACATTCACTGGTGCATGTGCTAATGAGATTATACCGAATGGATAACTCGCTTGTTTTTTAACAAAGCGAAAGAAGGAGGTCATGTTAGAATTCTCTATATATTTGATTGACTTGAAATTTCATAGATTTAATTCATAAAAGCACCTTTTTATATTTTTTAATGATGTTATTCCAGAGTTATGCCCCTTGATATTGCGAAAATTTATGTATTGGAACATTATCTGCAGTTTTTCATTTTGATTGATTTGAAATTTGATTATAAATCAGTATAGCTTCATTGACAAACTACTGGCCTATATCACATTTTTGGTTTATATTGCTGGTTTTTTTTGGTTTTTTTTTATTCTATTATCTCCCTTGATTATGCAACATGAATTCTCTCAGAATGTTTGTTTTATTGTCATGATTGTCATCAGTAACATCACCTATCTTTCATAGCAAAAGGGAACTAAAGCTATACTCCCCACACATTATACAAACAAAATAATCCACCTCATGTTACTTAAAGGGGAGACAAATCATTAATATGGTGTGATACACATGATTTCCATGTTTACGAAGTTGACAAATAGTTTTACTTCAAAATATCTGAATGTGCAAGTTACCAAGGATACCATAAAGCTGAAAGCTACTATGAATGGACCCAATATTTACTTCAAAATGTCCATGGAAACGACTAATCGGGGTTTTAGATAATGAGTTTAGACTAGATGTCGTATTGTACAGCTTCAATCTAACTTGAATAATTGATGGGTTTTTTTCATCAACTCTTGATGAGAAACAATATAGATATTTAAATATTTCTTGTTAGAGATCATTATTCCTGAGCTTGTAGAAACATTATTACCAAGCTTCCTCCTAATGTTTAAATTGATCAGTATTTAATAGGAAAGTTTCATTGAAGTTTATAGCATGAATATTTAATGGTTTATTAACTAATATACAAACAAATACAATATCCTAGTATTGTCATGGCATTTATACAAATAGTATTCTGTGTAAAATTACCTACTGTCATGGGTGTTTAAAATTGTCAATGTAAATACAGTGTAACCTGTCTAAACGAATCCTACTAGGGACCAACTGTTTGTGTTCGTAATAGACAGCATTCAGCTTATACAGGTTAAATTTACAAAGATTTTGTATATTAGGATTTTTTTTTAAGTTAAGTTGAACAGGATGCTGGTTTATTCAAGGTTTTGTTTAAACATGTTTCACCACTAATGCTTGTCTATTTATATGAATAGAGAATAGCTTAGATACTGAACCAAAAAAAAAAAAAACCCATGTAATTTTGTTTTGGTTGATTTATTGACTGAAGGTTCTTAGTACTAAACACATTTGATATTAAATAGAATTTTTTAAATTGCTACATGTATTATTAATCACATGTAACAGTATAGGAAGATAAGGGTTGCATATTAAATGAGAATAAGTGATCATGTTTTAGAAATTATAATAAAATAAATAGAGAACAACGAAATTGTAGGCAATGTCACCTAAATGTAATTGAAGACGAGGAACACTTCTTCTTTCATTGCCAAAAAAAGCGAATTATTAAGAAAGGAATTTTTAACCCAGATTGAAAATTTATACCCAAAATTGATGGGAAATAATCATATTAAAAAAAATCTCGAATTTTTTGTTTATCTTCTTCGTGTCTTAACTCTTATGCAACTTGCTGCCCATTTCATTCAAAAGTCATTAGCACTGAGGAGAGTGGACTCAATATAGCTAGCATAGGGCTAGTGGTTTTTGGTGCAGCCTGCAATGACATGAGCAGTCTGCGCCAAAAACCACTAGCCCTGTGCCCCTGTCTAGTAAAAATTTGTTCGGGCTAGTAAAAGTTGCATAAAATTTGCTTAATAATCAAATAGAAAGAACTCTTCCAAAATGCTGTTCAGGCTAGTTTGTCAAAATGTTTTTGGCACAGACTGCATGAGCCATTTCTTTTGTTCTCAGCTGTGCAATAACTAGGTTATAGCACACCTTAACGGTGCTATAACTAAAAGACTGATGATGTCTATATATCTTTATTCTCATAATCCAATTTACAATGGTATAGAGAAATACACAAATTACATATAAAAAACAAAATGAACAAAAAGTAAGACTCATGTCAACTCATGTGTTAAAACACTTATTTTCCCATTGAAACAGTATATGTTCAGTTATACTGCACAGCTTGAGTGACCCTTGACCTGAACTCCTACATCGTTTGGCTCAAGTAGGACCAAGCTGTGCAGTATAACTAACATGTACCAAATCCATTAAACAATAACTATAATTATTATGTTTGTTTTAATGTATGATTGATTTGTATCCATGTTTGTATGTTTGTTTTATGCCATCAACCCTATAAGGGTATAAAAGAGCATTAATAAAGTATTTATTTTGAATAAAAAATTTAAAAAATCATTTTATCCATACATTTTAATGATTTTTTTTTTTCGAAATTAAGGAGCCAATTAATATGTCATTGATCTAACAACTTATAATGATAGCTATCTACAATGTTAAATATCTTTATGACACATGTCAAGCTATGAAAGGGGTAATAAATGGTCCTTACAAAACTTTTAAAAAGGTTATGTATGTATTTATATATTTAATTATTTATAAAAGAATATGATAACGTTTGTAGTCTATTTTAGATCATGTTCAGGATGGTTATTTTATATATGATGTTCTCATTATAATTTTTTAAAGGGTATGAATTAAATTTTAAAGACAGGTTAGAAATCTTGACTTCTAGTCTCTACAACAAGATCTTTATAAGAAGAAAATAAACGTCATGTTTTAAAGGAAATACCAATATTACTAAATACCAGTGCTTAATATGTAGAGGGGCTGTCATGGTCGTGATAGTATGGTAGTTGGATTTACAAATACTTATGTAACCAGTGCCTATCACCACTAAAGTTGTGAGTTCGAATCCTGCTCATGGCGAGGTGTACTCAATACAACATTATATGATAAAGTTTGTCAGTAACTTGTGGCATGTCTGTAGTTTTCTTCATGTACTCTGGTTTCCTCCACCAATAAAACTGAACACTACAATATAGCTGAAATATTGTTGAAAGTGACGTTAAGTACTCATAACCCCCTAATCCATAACAGAGAGGGTTAGTCTTAATAGTGTTTATATAGTCACTTTCAGCTATATCATGACTACCAGACTTAATGAGGGAGGAACACCTGGACAGGTATAAGGATTTAAGAGGTAAAACCATATGTTTTGGGTAGGTGTCTGGAAACAAGTCAGGGGTTATCACATCATGAACTTCAATCAGTGGTTACAGGATTGTGGTCAGAGGTGAACGACCTTAAGAAGTCAATGACCTTAACAACTTAGTCAACTAGGCCCCACAACACAGAGTGGCAATGATGAATGAAAGTCCGTTTATCTTATAATTATAATATTTCTCAATTAGAAAATTAACTTCAGTCTTAAATCTTAGTCTAACATAAAAAAGCAAGTTTTCTGTGATAGATACAATTACCACAACATATTATTGTTGTATGTGATGGTAACCCATTACATAGCAATATTTACTGGTATATGTTGATATTGGTTGTGATGGTAACCCATTACATAGCAATATTTACTGTTATATGTTGATATTGGTTATTAAATTGAACTGTTATCATAGTGTCCCATGTCTAGTTTGGAATTTAAAATAAAATACATAAACCGGTAGATAAAAGTAGCATGATAAAACCTCTTTATGTTGATTTTGTTATAAAGTTATAAATTTATTTTGTACAAGTCAAAATAGTACAGTTTTTTATAAATACACATGTCATTTCAGAATTGCATTGTAAACTGAGTTTTTGTAACTACCTTTAAGTTTACTACCCCATATAAAATTTATTTTTAATCATGTTTGGATGACACCTTCCAAGGCATGATATTTATCCTGTAATTCTGGTACACAGAGAAATAATTTCAATCAGATCAATAACTAGACATTGTTTGTGTCAATAGCAACTGATAAATCCCCACATCAAACAGGTAATACTCCAAGTATGAGCTTCAATTTACCGTTTAATATTTACACTAAGCAACATGTTTCTTGTTCAAAACATACACTAAGTAACAGTAGTTTTAAGGCTCAGTTCCCTTACAGATGTAATACTAAACATAAACAGATACCGTGAAATCTTTTACATGTTACTTTGAAAAAAAAATAATTCGTACAAACAATGATAATTTTAGACGAGGATCATTAATGGTTTTATCTAATTGATTTTTACATTATTTACTCTGTGAATTAACAATTCAAAATATTAATGGCATTTAAAAATGTTTTTATTGTCCTATAGTCAGGGGCACTACCCGATTCAACTCAATAGATTAGTCCTATTCAGTCTGATTTAATAAGTACATTGGTTTTTTTTTTTATATCATTTATTTTAAGCCTATATAAAAGTCATATTTTGTAAAGACATAATACCATACTACATGTACCTTCTATTATTACTTCTCTGAAGTACAAAAGAATTATTTTTTTTCGTTTGTTACATTTACAACATATACCTGGGAACACGCTTTTGAAATACTTTTGTCAAAAAAATTTTTTTTCGGAAAAATTGTTTATCAGAACAGTATTATCTGAGAAAGCTTAGTTTGGTGGTTCTCAATACTTTCATTTAGAAATCCAAGATGACTGCAATGACAGTTATATTTTCTAATTGGCTGATATTTCAAAAATCTTTTCACAAACATCATAATGTGATTCATATGTGTTGGAATTGATATGTTCCTTATATGACCCTCTAAAAAGCTTGTTTTTGTGTTTTTCTGTCAATCGAAAATTCAAAATGACTGCCACTGCAGAAATTTTTTTTGACATGTACCCATCCATATACATTATATGGAAAATTATATCAAATTATTCTTTTCTCAGGACATTGTTTAACTATGAAAATATGAATTAAAAAACTTTTCTTAGTTACTAAAAACATGCTTGAACCCTCATATTGCATGAGTAACAATGTGAACCTCTGGTGTGATGGATCATTTCGAATCCTTTTTTAGGGATCATGTAGTTAGTTCCCTTTAAGATTTAATAAAAATGTAGATATCTAATTTAGTGTACACCACACATTTCTGTAATTACTGCCATCAGGTAAGCTCAAGATTGGACATTCGAAGTACTTAAACAGGATATCCAGAATAGGCCCAGGTTACTTATGTCTGAAGGGGGAGAACTTTAGTTTTAATAATAATTAACACTATTTTATAAGAACTGTCAATTTCAATAATAGATATACAAATTGTCTAATAAACAATGTGAGTGTTGAAACACTGACTATCGGGTGGATGTTACCCTCAGGGACTAATAGTCCACCAGCAGAGGTGGGTGTCGACCCTGTAATAAGTAATTAAAACATAGATATCTAGGTGTGCACAACACAATTCTGTAATAACCTTTGTCAGGTAGGCTCACAAGTCAAAAGGTCAGTACTCAATCAGAATAGCATCCTTTTATCATTGAATGATCATGTAGACCCCCTTGAGATTTTATGGTTCAATTGTGTTTTGCAGTTTTATTGTATAATATACTGGTATACCCACAGTAAAGAAAAATATTACATAGGTTTATACTGTATTATTGTATCATGTGTAACAAAGGGATACATTGTAAAATACTTCTGTAAAACCAAAATTCACCTGGAGATCTAACACATAAACAAGTCAGGCATGATATGTTTTAGGTTGTAAATTTATTTTCTTCTTTCCCTGAACTCTGTAAACCAATCAAGAAGAAACAATCGGTAGACATAACATATATGTTCATGTACTTAAAAAAATATTAATTACAATTTTTCTACATTTACCCGTCCTCGAAATGAAAATTGAATTTACTGGTCAGAATCAAATTCTTCAATTTATTTTTATTTACATGTACACATGTAGTTCTAAATTAAAACTAACAAATTTACTGGTCTGAACAAAGTTTTACTGGTCTTAGGCCAGAGCACCGGTGCTCATTGTGAGGACTGAATTGTGCAGTATATTGTATTTGTATTTGTTTTCCTCTTCAAAACTTGGTGGCCATTTTTTGGTTCAGTTACTTACTTACTGTTACCTGTTAAATACAGAATTAGATTAGTTTGGCCTGGATTTATATTATTATTTTTACCAGATTATATTTTCATATTTTAATATCTTGTATATTGGCACAAATGTTGCATTTTTGTCCAGTTTGAATTTTAAATAAATACATTGTAGTTATTGATAGATCAGATGTGGTATAGGTTACATACAAACTTATTCTTAATGGTTTCCCTTGTGTGCAAAAAAAACAAACCTGGAGCTTTGGACCGGAAAAAATGGAATGAATTGTGAATCTAATTAATATGATCAAAGGATATTAAAACAATATGGAGACAATGTAAATCATTACTGCAGAAAATGAAGAGGATTAAACAGGCGTTCTATTCTATCTTCAGAAAAGTAATCTTATTAATGACAAAGTCGGATCATTATTCGTGATGTATAAAATCTGTATTATTGGAATGTATCAATTATTACCATAGAAATTTATTTCTAATTGGCGTAATATTGATTGGCTTGCAAGTTGGTTTTATGGTGTTTAATACCACTTTCAACAATATTTCAGATATATCGTGGTGATCAGTTTTATTGGTGAAGAAAACCGGAGTACCTGGAGAAAACCACCGATCCGTTGTAAGTCACTGACAAAATTTATCACATAATGTTGTATCGAGTGCACCTCGCCATGAACGGGATTCAAACTCACAACTATAGTGGTGATAGGCACTGATTGCACAGGTAGCTATAATCCAACTACCATACAAACATCACCACCAAGACCCCTGTAATATTGATAGTTGTTCACAGTACACTTTCCTTTTAAATAAGAAATAGGATGTAGATAAGAATGAACAAGAAAGAACCTCCATCTAAAATTAATGTGAATATCAAAACATTTTTTTTTTTTAAGCTTTAGGGTCAACTTGATTGGTCCTTTGTTAAGGAAATATATTTATTAATGTTTATTGAATTATCTCCCTTAGATTTGATTTGATTTGATTTTTAGTTTTAACGCCACTTTCAACAATATTTCAGCTATATCATGGCGACCAGTTTTAGTGGTGGAAGAAGCCGGAGTACCCGGAGAGAACCACCGACCATGGACAAGCAACTGGTAAACTTTATCACTAGCGGCTGCGAGTGTTGCTTGCCCATGGTCTGTGGTTCTCTCCGGGTACTCTGGCTATCTCCCTTAGAAAAATATTTGATTAGTTGAATGTGAATTTAATAAATAGAAAGACATAATGGTACGATTTATTACTAAAGGACTGGTAGTGCTATATGTTGTCCTCCAGTCATGATTCTTTCTGAAAATATCTTGTGGTGATGTCACCATATTTGACGATAAATGTTTCAGCAGCCATTGTGTGATATCTCTTTTAGTTTAATGTATATATTTATTATGACACTTTCTTGTTTCAAGCTTCTATTTGAGAAGCAAGCTTTAACTATTGTTGGATTATTGCTAGATGAATTTTGTGTATAAATGGATTATTTAAATTTGAGGATAGCTACAAGTTTGAATCACCATTCTTACTTTACAGGATATAAGAGATCTAGAGTAATTTGAATGGAGTTTATTTGGGGTGTTATTAAGGAATATACATGTACATTTATATTTCAATGGTTTTGCTGAAAGAATTAGCCATTAATTTATAGCTCAGACTCATACATGTAGCACTATGACATGAGATGGTGGCACCTAGCATCAAACCATAACATGGCCACAGTATTTGTAAAACATTCTTATTTGTTAAAATTATTTGGCTTTCAAATATTTCGATTTTGAGCATACCTGATGATTTTGAGCATTCCAGAAATGTGTTATCATGAAAAATATAATTTTTTTGGTAGCAGATTACCATATTTCATGTTGTCATGTCGACACATTTGTTTACACATCAAAATTTAAATAATCAACAAGTTATTTACAGGAAGAATTTTTACATGACATTGCCACAATGCTCAAATATTTTCATCAAGATAGCTAACTGGAATTTTTGGACATTCCGGGGATTTCCTAAAATGTTGGTAGCAATATTAATACACTAACAATTTAATAATTATGCTACATGTGCAGTTCATTTTATGTTGAGGAAAAGTGGCACTGCCAAAGTTTTGATTTGGTTGAATTAATCAGCATTAATAGACTGCTACCTATTTACAAACCATAGGTTAGAAGAAAGAAATGGCAAGGCAATGACATCTAGGTAAAAAGTCTTTAAACTAATGCTATTGTTGTGTTATTATATATTTACCAACAACATATACATGTATATACGTTCATATTTCAGGATAACGATGAATTGAAGAACAAAAAAGATAAAATTGAGACTGAATCTCCCAATAAGAGTGATGATGAAGAGGACAAAGGTCATAAAGGTCGTTCAACTGATGATGAAGATTCAGAGTTAGAAGAATACAAAATAACTGAAGATCAAAAACGAGCTTTAGAGGAAATGGAATTAATGAAGAGTGAATTAGGTTTACCAGGTATGATATTCTATAATCAAAGATACAGTCAAACTTGTATATGAAGGCCACTCAATGGAACCTGAAAATGTTACCTTTATGATCAGTTGTCTTTTTATATTTAGAGGTTAAAATTATATGCATTATTCATTAATGACATTAATGGGAAAAATGAGACCTTTATAGACTGTAATTTGTTATATAGAGGTGCCCTTTATAGACAGTGATTTGTTATATAGAGACTGTCCTTTATAGACAGTGATTTGTTATATAGAGGTGCCCTTTATAGACAGTGATTTGTTATATAGAGGTGCCCTTTATAGACAGTGATT
>MJUT01006017.1:164610-183438 GCA_002080005.1 Gigantidas platifrons
TTATATAGAGGTGCCCTTTATAGACTGATTTGTTATATAGAGGTGCCCTTTATAGACAGTGATTTGTTATATAGAGGTGACCATTATGGCAGGTTTGACTGTATATATCTCATTTTTTTTCTTTTTTTTAAATTGTGTGTCTGTGAGTTGATGTGAGTATAAGAAAAGTTTAAAGATACCAAAGGAGTAATCAGAATCCATATATTGAAGGACAGACAATACAATGACCAAATGAAAAAGTACAAAAGGACAAACAACGATCTACAAAACACTACACATAAAACTAAAGATCGAGTAACACGAACCCTACTAATATCCAGAGATGAACTCACATGCTCCGGAAGAGTAAACTCAACAAAACAGGAGGATTAAGTTGCAGCATTTTAAGAATCACTGTATGAAGAATTAGTTCTTTACCATGTCTCATTTATACCTGAATTTACTCCTCAGAGTTTTTTTTTATATATGATGTACATGTATATTTAATATTCAGTGAGGAGTTGTTTGTAGCATCTGAGCACAATTTACCAATTTTCAGGATAGACAAAAAAATGTATATTGTTGTATTTAGTTTCTTCAGTATTGTCATTATATATATGAATGTGTGTTTGGTCTTTTGAGTTGACAAGTTAATTAATGTAGAATTTTTAAATTGCTTTTAATAAAAATACAGAAATCTACAAATTTAGTGGGCACAACACATTTTTTTGGCTGTTGAAGATATAAAAAACAAGAGAAGAGGGTCAGGATCTCAGTAATCGGTTTAACCCACCACTTTTTCTTGCCTGTCCCAAGTCAAGACCTAGGTTTCCATCAGATTTTTGTCATCATCATTTTTGTGTTTACAAGCTTGAGGTTTGACAGAGGCATGGTTCATATACATGTAGTTGTGGTTGGTTATATTGTGAACTATTACTGTTTAACATTTTATTTTCAGTTGTATTAAACCACATCGGTGGTGTAATTGTTAGCATGCTTATCTCGAGTGTGGTAGATCATTCTGTTAGGGTCAAACCCAAATCTATAAAATTTGTATTTTTTGCTTCTCCACGAAGCATGCAGCATTAAGGAGTAAGAGCAAAGACTTGGCTCAGAATCAGGATATCGTGTCAGGGTTGAGTGACATTTTTTTTTATAAATACCAGTACATGTAATTCATGCATGACACAATACTTCTCAATGATATGAAACATTATGTATATTAAGTTTTGGTACTGCAAAAAAATTTGTAATGATCAGAAGTATTTTACATTGCAACTATCTCTCTTTTATTTTGTAGATGAAGATCCTCCAGAATATGATGTAACAGAAAAGTTGAAAATTTATAATGAAGAATTGGCTAAAGATCCGACCCCAATAGAAAAACGGAAAGATTCAAGAGTAGGATTCAAGGACACATTAGTTGATTTAGTGGTGCCCCCATCTGATGATGATGAGACACCTCGACCTTCAGAAAAATCTAAGTCAGATTCTGCCAATAAAAACAATAATAATGAAAAAATTGTCATTGAACAGGGTGGAAAATTTGAAGTCGTGAATTCTGACGATGTTCGAGCTAAAGAACATGGTTTGCCACAATATATAGACGAATCTTTAAATGAGGATAAAGAAAATCGCTCATCATCATCTTCATCTTCATCACATAAACCTGCTCCCCCATCAAATCCCCGTCCATCCACAGCTAATAATAGTTCTTCAAGAAGAGTGGTTCGTCCAGGATCATCAAAACCACGTGCTCAGTCAGCAAGGACTACACATGACAGACCATTAGAAAATTTTTCATATAATTCGCCATATGCAATGTCGCCTGAGGATAAGAAACTGTTACGGCAGCAACAGGAAGAAAAGGAGAGACAAAAACAGGAAGAGAAAAGAAGAAAGGAGGAAGATGAATATGTAAAGGAAAGAGAAAATGATGATATTTTTCAATCTTGGTGGGCAAAAAAGAGAGAGCAAATGAAAGAACAAAGGAAACACGATGAAGAAGAGAGAAAGAAAAATTCAAAGCATGATCGGGTATGTCTGTTTATTCTTCTGTAACTTTGTACATACATACATACAGTACAGTCAGAGACATACCATGATAAATCACTGTGATAGATGTATCACTCTTCTTAGTCATACTGATATATCTTTTGATCTGTTTAATCTATTTACTTATTTTGATATGCCTTTTGGGTGATAGTAAGTAACACTCTAAATGTAATAGAAATTTTGAAAATATATTTAATAGAACCAAGATGGGTGATACATCTATCACAGTGATTTATCACATTATGTCTCTGACTGTACTGTACCTTTGTAGAACATTATCCATTACTCAGATATAGTGTGTTCTTTATATGTTATCTAATGTTTATATGTAAAATAGTTAAACTCATTATTCCGCCGATTTTGTGTGTGGATTTTGTCTAACTGTCTATTATAACCAAATACATCTATATATTATCATCCTGAGTCACAACCAAGTGGGTACTGGAAAATCCTGAATTCTCTGTCATTATAATCTCTTTGATTATTATGAATTATTTCATGCATCAAGCGCTATTCCAAAATTATCCCCAATTCAGTCTGGTGATTTCAGTTTTAGAATTTGGTGAGTCAACTACTGTTTTTTAACAGGAAAATTCTGAAAGGAGACTTTATTTACATTAATAATACATGTGCATCTGACAAGTCAGTATATTTAACAATCAGTTAAAATAAATTTGAAGGAAAAAAATTTGTTCTACTTTTAGCAAAAATTTGAGAGTGGAAACGAGTAGAATATGTTTCTGGATTGTCCATTCTCTGAGATCCTTGTATGATAAATTTTGATGTATCCCAACCAAAAAGTATGAGTCCCTGGCACTAGTGCATTCTTTGATGTTTTTTGTTTAAGAAAAATAGTGAGTCCCAAATACAAGCGATGAGTCACTTAAACAAGTTGCAATTATCTGTGTAATCTTGATTGCCCTTCGGTTTTCTCTAACGTTTATTTAGTATGGACAGCTTGACCAGTATAGTTCAATATTTTTGTTTGCATTTGATTTATGGAGATCAACACTTAGCAATTAGAATAAGTTTTTGTTTGACATAAGTTCATTGAATTTTGACTAATGACTTCAGTGTTTACACACACATTGTGTGTCCGTGTTGAATTAGTTCTACATAAATATTTGTAAACAGTTTTAATACAAACATCATTTAACCATGAAATTTGTATGCAGGTAGAAAGTTGTCATTTAACAACATCAAAGTCATCTTTGATTGGTTGTCAAACTGTGCTAAGCCACAATGAATGGACAACTTGGCATCGATCAAAATATTGTATGTTTTTGTATATTTCCAAAGAGACACCATATTGATCACATTATTAATTTTTTTTCTTTGACGTGTGGCTACATGTATAATAGTGCACACTAGGAAATTTTAATTTTTGTTTTATTTTGGCTTTTAGTAAAAAAAAATAAATAGTGAAATCTTAGTATTAGAATGTATGACAGAATTCTTTTAAATCCTAAATAAATTATGTCAAAGGCAAAATATACTTGTTGTGTACACTTCTAGTTGTACAGTATTTATATTTTGACCATAGGTGTCTAATATATAAAAAAATTTCACACCACAATATAACTGAAATGGTGCTAATGTTGGCATTAAACACCAATCAATATATTTTAACCGTTTACAGTTGCACCACTTATTTTTAGTTTTGAAAATAAAAGTGTAAATTTATTTACTTTTCATCTGTGTGTTTTCCATTGTTCTTGTTTTCTGCTTTGTTTCCAAATTTGACTTTATTTCATAACAAAGATGTAATATTGAAGACCATTCTAACCTCAGCAATTAAAATGCTTAATCAAGTTATGTTGACAAATAAAGAATAATCAGCTAAAAGTCTAGGACTGGGTTGCACAAACCTTAATTAAATTTAAGTGTCAGTTTAAGCTTAAATTTACTTGAAATTTAGTGTAAACTATATTTTATTCAACAAAAATACATATAAGACATTACATAGTGATATTCATAGAAAGGGATTGGAAAACAACTTGAAATTTACATGAAATTAATTTACACATCAGGTTTAAATTGAGACTTGAATTTAATTGAGGTTCGTAAAACCCATTCCAGATAATTATATTAGTTTTTTGTTGATTTTGCTGTGTACTAATTTCTGTAACTATCTGACTATAGAAATCTAGACGAGACCAGAAGAATGAAGGTTCTGATGATCATCTCTATGACGACGATCAGGTAGGACCAATCAAAATTTCTCCATAGAGGGCTCTGTAATTGATGTTTTTAAATGTCTTGTGTGTTTTAATATTCTTAACCAGAATTAATTTTGTTTTTGTAATTTGTTGATCAATTTTCAAAATACTGTAGTTTTCAGTGTTTTTTTTCTTTTATTGTAAAACAAATGTATGAGGCAACAAATATTATAAAACTTGTTTGGCTATTTCGTTTGTATTTTTTTTTTCTGAAAAGAACAGATAGTCTATTTACATGTAGAAATTGATTTCAAAACATGTAAATCTTTTAATGATAAATAAATAGTTATTTGATGTTTCTCGTATATTTATATGAAATTTCTATTATCATGTTTTTTATTGTTTCTTGTAACCATTAATAAGTTTTAGCTAAACCAGTCTAAGAGAATTCTGAAACAAAAATTTGAAACTTTCCTAGGTTGACCATTGTATGTTGTCTGTTTTTGCTCTTTAAGTTGTTGAGCCCTCTAAGAGGAGCAATTTTGGCTAATGACTAATCACACATTTTTACACTGCTCTCATTTCAATTTTTTTTCATGGGGGAGAACTCTGTTAAAATTTGTTGATACTGTACTAAGAAATCTGTCTTCTTCTCTGCATATAATTGAATTATGACCCAAAATTATTCTTATTTTCAAACAGCATGGAGACTCACACGATCAACAGTCGATAACCGACTCAGAGGTAGGACTAATATTTATTCTTCACTGACTTAACACAAGCCATGTTCTAATTTCTGCTTTTACTTCAAAACGAGTTTGATCCGGTTTATCTTTAATCTAAAAATAACAGTAATAAACTGTATTTAAAAAATAAGTTTTTATTTGAAATGATAGCTTACTATTTATACAACTACATAAATGTGAGATCACAGAATGAAATGGCAATATTGTCCTTTGTTGTAGATCTAATTAACGATTTTTACATTTTGCACAAAAATACATCAAAAGACTGACAAATTTCTAAACATCAAATATTACTGCAAATCAATATTTGGTAGTCTAAGTGAGTGTTCATATCTACCCTAATTGCTGTTGTCCTGCCAGTAAGAAAAATCACTGAAAACGAGAATTATCGCAGAAATTTCTGTCTATTTGTTAACAAATTTGAATATAGGAATGAAATGATAATAATTTTAGAGACTATATTAAGTTAGTAAAGTATCAGGGTCTCAACTTGAGAAAATGGACCAACTTTCAAATTTGGTTTTATCTGCTAGAATTCAGTCACTAACCACTCAATTTGTCAGTCATTTTAATATTTTTGGGTGCATGGAGATAATCCTTTATTCCATTTGTAATATAAATTGTAGGATAAGTAAATATTTTTCAGATTTAAACAATTTTTTTTTACACATTTATTTCTTTTAATATTATTTTTAATATTGCACAAACTAACACCAAACAAAATTTATATTTTTAAGCTACCAAGAAATTTTATCACCCAAAAAAAAAATTAAAAAAAAACAAAAACAAAAATTGAGCAAATCAAACTCTGCATAAGAGATCATTATTTAACATATTCATTTTTACACTTTTCATGGAATGGGAGCAGTGTAAAGATGTGCTGCCTTTATAATTTTGTTGCTTTTTACTCTGGCTGAGATGTTTGACATGTATGGGTACTACTAAATGAGCCCTTGTTTGTAGAGTTTATTGTACATAGAGATGGTCGTTGATGAATCACCTACTATGGAACTAGACTTTATTGTTTATTTTCACATGTACAGTTAAACCTGTCTAAACTGAACCCCTTTGGGACTGACACATTAGTTCAGTATAGACATATATTTGGTTTACACAGGTTCAAATTACATAGATATTTAGTAAAATCTGTCTGGTATAGGCAGATTTTCAGTGGCCTCAGGGTTCAGTTTAGACAGGGTTCACTGTATTATTCAACTGTTATTTTTTTTTTTTTGGTTTCAGCGCCTTCTTTCAATCATATATTATATGTTTTGCATCACATTGTAAAGTACACATTTTTAGCTCAAATATGAGCTTTTGCCATCACATAGTGTCCGTCATCTTTTGCCATCACATAGTGTCCGTCATCTTTTGCCATCACATAGTGTCCGTCATCATTTGCCATCTGTCGTGATTAGCTTCACATTTTAATCTTCTCCTCAGAAACCAGCTGTAATAGTGTTTTGAGAGATCCCCTATCAGAAATATTTTTTGACAGTCCTTCTGTGATTACTGAATTATACATTTCTTCTAATGGCTAATTAATGAGCTGAAACTTTGAAATGTATCAATGTAAGTGAGCTGTTTAACATATGATATATGTCAGGTTTTTCTGTATGATTTGAAATTTTGCTGATCTTTTTGACCAATAATCATTTGAAAATCTTTTCTTCTGAAACCATGGAGGCAAATTTAGCTGGGTTTGTCCTTGTCTATTCCAAAAATACATCTAATAGCCCTTCCCTCCATGCAAGATGGTCAGCATTGCTAAAAAATGTTTTGTTGCAAGTTATATCTCAGAAACCACTGGACATACATTAATGAAATTTACCTACTGTAAGATATTGAGAATCAATTTCAGTTCAGTGTACTATTTGTCTTCGTGGATACCTATATTTTAGTTTCAACTTTATAACCAGTGAGTCTATTTGAAACAAATTGTCGACCAGGTGAGCAATAACAGACTGTTGGGAGACTTGTTTAAATGGAAATGTTAAAGATATTCAATTAATGGTGTTTTGAAAATTATAATGTACATTATGAAAAGAAAGTTTAAGCAGTGATGGTCAACAATTCCTCCAATATCAACAAAACAAAAGAAAGTTTAAGCAGTGATGGTCAACAATTCCTCCAATATCAACAAAACAAAACAAAGTTTAAACAGTGATGGTCAACAATTCCACCAATATCAACAAAACAAACAAGTACCTCTTGCCTTAATTGAACTCACTGAACACAAAAAAAAGGAAGAGTGACATATGACAATGGAAATCCAGATTCGGGATTGGAGCAGGCACAAAAATGTGGCAGGGTTAAACCGGTTAATGGGATTGCATCCCTCACCTCTTGATAACTTGATCTTCAGTGGCAATACAAAAAAACAAGACTTGCACAGATTCGCTTCCACTCGAAAAAACAACATATGATCACAAAGATGAATGACAGCATCAACATGAACAGTACGATAACAGGGTCAATGAATGCTCTAGATAACTGACTAATAGCTAGACAGATAGAAAATAGAAAGGGAAAATGTGTGTGCAACAAACTACGAATGAACTTATGCAAAATGATTGAGATATAAAAAATCACTGTTGGGAATAGAAATCAGTGTATTCTACTTCTAAAAAAAAATATCAAGGCATTTAAGTACAAATATTCAATATTATATGTTAGAATGCATATGTCTTTTATAAAAAAAAAATACAGTTTTCTTCGTACATTTGTAGTAAACAAAATTCAATTTATGATTGTTACGTCGGAACAGAAATAATTATATTGTATTATGTCAATATTTCTAAACATAAATTTACAATGTTATTGGTAAAATTATATAACAGTAGTTTACTGGCACAAAATTGCTGATTATTATTACATTTCCCCATCAGTTTGACATTTATATCAATCAAGAATAGTTAAATATAGCACTGAATTATTTTCATTATGAATAGGCCAAAGAAATAGAAGAAGCCTACAACAATTGGTTAAAGACGAAATCACGACAAGTGAGAGAAGACAAATTACTGAAAAAAAGACAAGAAAAAGAAGAAACTGATGGGTTTTATATCCGAAGTCGAAGAGATTGTGATCAAGCTTTTAGAGAGTATGTAACACATAGCATGTTTTTATCTCGTTCTGTATCATGCCATTAGATTGTCCAATTTTCTCATTCATCAGTTGATGTAAAGGCTCAAATTGATTTGATGATGTCCTACTTAAAATAATGGTATATTCATTGTTTATTGTTAGCATATTTTCAAATATGAGTTAATGTGTAATTTACTTTAGGTTTTGTGTATAATATGGATTTATCTTTGACCAAATAAACTGCATCGATAGACGATGCTGTAATGGTTAGCGTGCTCGCCTCGAGTGCGGTAGATTGCAGGTTCAAACCCTGATCGTGTCAAACTAAGAACTAAAAAATTGGTATTTGTTGCTTATCCGCTAAGCACTCAACATTAAGGAGAAAGAACAAAGACTGGCTGGCTCAGAATCAGGATAATGTGTCAGAGTGGGTTCTATCCGTGGACTGTTGTTTCAGTGAAGCTCTTTCCTTGATATAGCTGAAAAATTCCTGAGTTGGCATTAAACAGCAATCACTCACTCTTGACCAAATACATAGCATTTGTCCAATTAATGCTGAATCCATTTGTACAATTAAAAGTATCAAAAACATGTCGAAAAAATTTCAAAATTGCATGGTATGCTCACATGTCATCAAATTTCTGTTGGTTTTTATATCATTTTTAGGTGAAACATTTTATAGAAAACACACCTATGTGTTTTCTAAGCAATTCAAAGGTATTTTGGTTATGCCTCTTGGCATCCAAAGTTTGGTTGTATATGCTTTAAGATAAACAAAATTTCATATTAGAAAAAAATATTAGTCCTGTTAACTTGAAGGGGGTGTTTTATTCCTAATTTATTACATGTAATTCTATGTTTTTGAATTTTTTTTTTTTGCAGATGGCTGAAAAGAAAGAATATGGAAGCAAAGAGACATAGAATTGAAGAGAGACAGAGGGCTCGGATGCATCGTCTTGCAGCAAGAAAATCTAGGAAGTCACTAGCTCTAGCCAAAGCCATAAAACAATCTAATGCATTTAAATATGTTGACTATTATGGCTACAGATTTTAATGTTACCATGGAAATAAAATATGTGTGGAGGAATGCAGGAATTCCTAGACTGTCATGTTGATAAAAAAAAAAGAAGAAGAAAGTATATCTAAATATTGTCATGGTAACCTGGTCAATTTACAACATTAATTGATCTTTTATCTCATATTTCTGTGACAGTTGAAGTGTTTCCATGGCAACTAATACAATATCTGTGATATTTGACTAAATTATTGTTTAGAAAAGATGTAGATTGTTATATGAATGTATTCCTCTCTTATATTCCATAGAATATGATAAAATAAAAAAAAGTCATGTTCATCATTGAGATGTGGTTGTGTATGTATGTATGTATGTATGCGATTTTTCAGATCCTATTTTTAAATTATTGATTTTTCCTTATGTTATAAAGTGCTGCAAAGTGTATGTCTCTCTACAAACAAATAAATGTAGATAACTTTTGTTTAGTTATATGTATATTGTACCAAAGTGATATAATTCTTGGACAAAAGGGGAAAAAGCAGCTGAAGAAAATTGTTTTAGAAGCAGTCATGGGCGTAGTGTGGGGTCAAATATTACCGAGGCAGGTGATATGGGGTGCACAGTTCTCTAGAAGCCACCGACACATTTATTTTGTTTTAAAATTATGCTCTATTTGAATCAATTTACAATACAAATTTGATTTTTCCATTGCCGCTGAGAATGCCAGAATTAAAAAAAATATTATGAAATGCCTAATTTTTGTTGTTGGTTGTTTTACAGAGGCAACCGCCTCAGTTGCCTCAATGGAAGCTACGCCACAGGTAGTTTTAGATATTATGAATTATTATCAACTTCTGTTAACATTTATATTAGTATATTTATTATACATTAATTAATTAATTAAGAATAATGGGGGTCTAGATTCTTTCATAACCTTTAACTTTAACCGTAAATCATACTAAGTAATCTTATCATGGTTTAAAGGGGGACCCTGTCCCGAGTGGTATCTAAAATGACCTTGCATGAAAAGAATCTACCTGAAATTGAAAATGACCCCAAAGGTGAAGAAGTAGAAACAACCATTATATTACATTTGGGGCTTTAAGTTTGACTTAGAAATTTGATACTGTTGTTGAACAAAGCAGATGTTTTGATATGCCATGCTAATCGCCCATGTCATTTAACAGAATTCTTCTAAAACGATGATAAATTCAAAATCAAAGGTTTAAAATATCTGAATTTCATTATTTTTTGTCAGTGACAACAATTAAAATCAGTTATTGAATTTTCTAGCTAAAATACCTGATGCATATTTTACTGAGAAATACTGCTTTTACCGTTGCAAGATGATTAGGGAGAGAGGGGAAAGGTATATAAATTAGATTTCTAGTTCCCACAGCTTTATAGTTCTAGAAAATAAAAGCCTTTGTTGAATTTTAGTTTTGTTATTTTGTTAGATAGAACTACACATGTGTGTATGATTTTTTTTTATTTCTATCACAATTAAGGCTTTAATATAATCAGCATTGTATGACCACATTCAATAAAAACACATTAATTTTTTTACTTCAACATTTGTTTTATTCATTAATGAAGATCGTGGGAGTCAGGGCTGTAGGTGTTTTAACGGCTCGGCTCTTTCAACAATTTTTCAGTTATATCATGGTGTAAATCCTACTATTAGATGATTTTGAAATAAGTACCTAGAGAGAACCACTGACCTTCTAAGCGTCGGAATCAGTCACCTTAATTGTGACAGTCACTTATTACATAGGTAGATGAAAATCCAACTATCCTCAATGGATGCAAATACGAGCAATCTATCGTGTTTGTTGCACCAGGAAGTTATTTGTAATTACCTTAAGTCCGGCTTACATTACAGATATATGTCTATGTTGAGTAAAAAAACTTTAATGACAATAAACCCCCTGCCTATGGGTGTGCTTGTTGAAAGGGCCAGGTGGCAGTGGCAACCTTCACAATGAATCTGTAATCACCCCAACTTAACATCTACCATTATTGATTGAAATCAACCATCAATGGACCAAAATATATCCTTCTGGCCAAAATACATCAGTTTTAATATATCACTGCCAAGAGTGTTTAATATCATTGGTAGTTAGTTGTAAACCTACATAGCTGTTCACTAATTGGTCAAATGGTATCGGGTTTTTGTGATTTAATGAATGTATTAAATGAAAACACAATCATTTAAGAAGTTTGATTTCATAGAGACTTAGTTTCTTATATGTTTAGTCTAGGACAATTTGATCATCTTTTTTTGGGGGGGTGAGGATTTTTAAAAGCAAAAATTGGGACAGATGTTTTAAGGACAGCAAAGCGAACAAAAATATGCTGTGAGATTCAAATTGTCTTGATTTGTTTCTGTTTTAAGTGATCACAATTCTCTCTGTTTTCATCAAATTTAATTCTTATTATAAATGAGTTATGAAACTTGCAGTGACGCTTGTTTTTTATCAAGATGCTATTCATACTTCTGTTGGATACAAATTGTGAAAAATGTTTTCTGTTTTTTTGTTGTCTTTTTTTCCCATTCAGATTTTTTTTATACATATAGTTGGAACACAAATAAATTCATCTAATTTTCAAAGAACTTGATAAGAAATCAAAGAATTTTCTATAAAAAAAAATAGAGATAAATAAATATTGGTCATTTTATTTGAAACTTGAAAAAAGGAGTGAGTTAAGTGGTTACTCAATTTTATGAGGTTTATCATAAAAGAAATTTTTGACATTTTTGTATAGAATCTAAACATGTGTTGTTTGTATTTCTAGGATATATAAAGAAAATGTGAATAAAAGCACAAATGTGATATAGAATAAGAATAGAATGCTTGGGGTACAAGAGTTAAATTTGGTAAATTTGTAATATTTGTCTTACCTGTGCAAGATTTTTCAACACCTTTGATAAATTTGGAACCAAATCTCTAATTACATTGTAGTTTCTTTTTTTTTCATACCTCTTTTAAGCCAGTGTATTATATAATTTTTTTTCATACCTCTTTTAAGCCAGTGTATTATATAATTTTGTTTCCAGAAAATTATATACATTTTCAGAATAAGTAGGAAAATTTCCTCAGCAGAATTCGTTATATGGAGGAGAAAAAAAATCTGCCAAATCTCTTACTTTTTTCTCTAATAAATTGGGGGAGTTACTTGTCAAAATATCAAAAAGAGCTAGAGGCTATAGTGGTATTGCCTATCTCTTTACGCCAAAATAATTTTATTGTTTATAATTCCTTTAAGATTAAATTGATGCACACTGACTCTCCAGTGATATTGGTTTTGCATGTACACAAGAGAGTAGAGCATATTATTAATGAATACAGGGATTTAAATGGTATATTAGTCTTTGTCTACGCATACCTTATTTACTTACCAAAACCTTATGTGTTTTGTTTGAAGTTTTGAAAATTAAATATCTCCCATTAAAAAATATTTAGTTTTCTTGCCATTTTATTTTATTTTCTTTTTCTGCACAAAAAAAAATCTAGTTTCCTGTTATTATCTAGTTTATCATAAATTAAATGTTGTGTCTTAGAAAATATTTTTTTTAAACTTGCCATGCTCTAAAAACTTAATGTTTGGTTTTTTTATTTTTTTTATTTCTAAGGATATATAATAAGACAATATACCGGTTATATGATTATGAAAAGATCATAAAAACTTAGCTTACTTTAGTTTATAGTAATTATGCAGAATTTATTTTAGTTGTAATGAATTGAAGGTGTGTTAGGAAATGAATGAATCATTTCACAAACTCATTGTATCTCTTGGTAGAATCTTTTACAAAATATATTAAATATTTTATGATAATTCTTGTTTGCTTTATTGATATTGCCTTGTATGAAAAAAAAAACAAAAAAACACAAGATAGGTTGTCTCCTCTTGGTACTTGTCAATTAATATGCATATAATGAGGAAAATGTACCATCAGGTGTTAAAGAATATGTTTATAGTTAATATTTAACTAAAATGATTATCCTATAGTCTGCATTACCTCATCTTCGCTAGCCAAGGATTACGATCCGCTCCTCTTCTAGGAGCGGATCGTAATCCTTGGCTAGTGAAGATGGCATTACCTTCAGATTTTTTTTTTTTTTTTTTTTTTTTTTTTACAAATATTTAAAACAAATATACATGTACTTGACTGATACATGTACATTTTGTTGAGAATATCAGAGGACTTGGTCTCTCACAACCAAAGAAGGGAGGAACAAACTTTAGCGATACGGCAAAAACATACTACATGTATGTTAATTGTCCGTTCTTGATTGTTGTAACATCAACACACTACCATGATATATCAGGAATTTAAAGTGCATTTAGGGTAAGGGGTTAGGGTTATGGTGTTTCATGCCACTTACACGGTCAGTGTTATTGGTGGAGGAAACCGGAGAAAACTCATGACCTGTCGCAAGTCACTGACAAACTTTATCACATAGTGTTGTATTGAGAACACACCGAGCGGGATTCGAACTCATAACTTAAGTGGTGATAGGCACTGATTGCATAAGTAATTGTAAATCCAACTACCACATGATCATGATGGCCCCAAATGTGTATTTATGAAAAGAAAGTTTAAACAGTAATGGTCAACAATTCTATCTATGTAAATAAAACCTACAATGACCTATCACCCTGATCATTGAATACAAAAAAGACTACGCACAATGTTGGATGTTCAGGTCATGTCTTGGGGAATAAAACCTACAATGACCTATCACCCTGATCATTGAATACAAAAAAGACTACACACAATGTTGGATGTTCAGGTCATGTCTTGGGGAATAAAACCTACAATGACCTATCACCCTGATCATTGAATACAAAAAAGACTACACACAATGTTGGATGTTCAGGTCATGTCTTGGGGAATAAAACCTACAATGACCTATCACCCTGATCGTTGAATACAAAAAAGACTACACACAATGTTGGATGTTCAGGTCATGTCTTGGGGCAGGCACTAAAAGGTGGCTGAGTTAGATCAGTTAATAAGATCCCAACCCTCTGCATCTTGATAATTGGATTTCAAATGACAATATGATGTTTGTCCTGATTTATGAAGTAAATCTATGTACAAGTGGCATTTGTGCCTCTAATAATCCGGGGGGTGGGGGAGTTATTTTTCCCTTGTCTGGCACAACCAGCTTTTGAATATAGTTCATTGTACGTTTTAAATTTTGAATTAAACATTTTAGCAGAATGTATCCAGAGGAAAGAGGGTAGAGTATTTTGGTTTTGAGTATGTATGACAAAGATCAAAGTGATTGTTATTTGAATAGAATTTTTGTTTCAAAAAAACATTTTAAATACCTTGGTTTTGATCTCCAAAAGACTTGATCTGATGCAATCTATTTAGAATTTGATGTTTGTTGAATCTTTTATAGTTAAATTTCCAAAATATTCACCCTATTTATAATATGGTGAATTCAGGGTGGGCAGTTTACACTGCCGTCTGCCTGCATGGGTATGAAATCCTCTTAGAGTGGTAGTATCTTTAGTCTATGTCATGTTCAAATCACATTTATACACAAGCTTATGTATGGACAATATCTGGGCCACAAACAGAATTTCTCCCAGCAAGCCCCCCTGTATTGACATAATTTGTCAGTCTCTTCCTTGGAACTACGAAAAGTTTGAAGATACCAGAGATAACCGGACACCGTAAATCTAAGGTCCAACTATACAATGGTCAAAAGAAAAAGAACAAAGGACAAACAATGATCTACAAAACACTACACAGAAAACTAAAGATTGAGCAACATTACTCCCATAAAAACACATTGTGTGTCCACTTGGTCATAGACATTATTTCTTTATCTCTCTCCTGTACTACAGTTAGCCACAAATAGAATTCTTAATCTCTTCCCCTGTTCTACACTTGTCCTCAAACAAACTTTCCTAGTCACTCCTTTGTACTACACTTAGCCACAGACATAGTTTTGCAGTATCTCCTCCTGTACTACGCTTGTCCTCAAACAAACTTTCCTAGTCGCTCCTTTGTACTACACTTAGCCACAGACATAGTTTTGCAGTATCTCCTCCTGTACTGCACTTGTCCTCGAACAAACTTTCTTAGTCGCTCCTTTGTACATAAAATGTACTACACTTAGCCACAGACATAGTTTTGCAGTATCTCCTCCTGTACTGCACTTTTCCTCGAACAAACTTTCCTAGTCGCTCCCTTGTACTACACTTAGCCACAGACATAGTTTTGCAGTATCTCCTCCTGTACTGCACTTGTCCTCGAACAAACTTTCCTAGTCACTCCCTGTACTACACTTCGCCACAGACAAAGGGACTGTTTCTCTCTTATACTACACTTGGCCACAAACAAAAGTTCTCATTCACTCCCTTGTACCACGTTTAGCCACAGACAGAATTTGTAAGTACATGTATCTCCCTTGTACTACACTTAGCCAGAGACAAAATATGTAAGTACATGTATCTCCCTTGTACTACACTTAGCCACAGACAGAATTTGTAAGTACATGTATCTACCTTATACTACACTTAGCCACAGACAGAATTTGTAAGTACATGTATCTCCCTTATACTACACTTAGCCAGAAACAGAATTTGTAAGTACATGCATCTCCCTTGTACTACACTTAGCCACAGACAGAATGTGTAAGTACATGTATCTCCCTTGTACTACACTTAGCCACAGACAGAATGTGTAAGTACATGTATCTACCTTATACTACACTTGGCCATAGACAGAATTTGTAAGTACATGTATCTCCCTTGTACTACACTTAGCCACAGACAGAATGTGTACGTACATGTATCTACCTTATACTACACTTGGCCATAGACAGAATTTGTAAGTACATGTATCTCCCTTATACTACACTTAACAACAGACAGATTTTGTAAGTACCGGTACATGCATCTCCCTTGTGCTACATTTAGCCACAGAGTATTTCTAAGTACATGTATCTCCCTTGTATTACACTTAGCCAGAAACAGAATGTCTAAGTACATGTATCACCCTTGTACTACACTTAGCTAGACAGAATGTATAAGTACATGTATCTCTCTTGTACTACACTTAGCCACAGACAGAATTTGTAAGTACATGTATCTCCCTTGTACTACACCTAGCCACCGACAGAATTTCTAAGTACATGTATCTCCCTTGTACTACTCTTAGCCAGAGACAGAATTTCTAAGTACATGTATCTCCCTTGTACTACACTTAGCCACAGACAGAATTTGTAAGTACATGTATCTCCCTAGTACTACACTTAGCCACAGACAGAATTTGTAAGTACATGTATCTCCCTTGTACTACACTTGGCCATAGACAGAATTTGTAAGTACATGTATCTCCCTTGTACTACACTTAGCCACAGAGAATTTCTAAGTACATGTATCTCCTTTGTACTACACTTAGCCACAGACAGAATTTGTGCATGCATATATCTCCCTTATACTACACTTATCCACAGACAGAATTTGTAAGTACATGTATCTCCCTTTTACTACACTTAGACAGAAACAGAATTTGTAAGTATCTGTATCTCCCTTGTACTACACTTAGCCAGAGACAGAATTTGTAAGTACATGTATCTCCCTTGTACTACACTTAGCCATAGACAGAATTTGTAAGTACATGTATCTCCCTTGTACTACACTTAGCCACAGACAGAATTTGTGCATGCATGTATCTCCCTTATACTACACTTATCCACAGACAGAATTTGTAAGTACATGTATCTCCCTTTTACTACACTTAGCCAGAAACAGGATTTGTAAGTATCTGTATCTCCCTTGTACCACACTTATCCAGAGACAGAATTTGTAAGTAAATATATCTCCCTTGTACTACACTTAGCCACAGACATAGTTTTGCAGTATCTCATCCTGTACTGCACTTGTCCTCGAACAAACTTTCCTAGTCGCTCCCTTGTACTACACTTAGCCACAGACATAGTTTTGCAGTATCTCCTCCTGTACTGCACTTGTCCTCAAACAATCTTTCCTAGTCACTCCCTGTACTACACTTCGCCACAGACAAAATTACTGTTTCTCTCTTATACTACACTTGGCCACAAACAAAAGTTCTCATTCACTCCCTTGTACCACGTTTAGCCACAGATAGAATTTGTAAGTACATGCATCTCCCTTATACTACACATAGCCACAGACAGAATTTGTAAGTACATGCATCTCCCTTGTACTACACTTGGCCACAGACAGTATTTGTAAGTACATGTATCTCCCTTGTACTACACTTAGCCACAGACAGAATGTGTAAGTACATGTATCTCCCTTATACTACACTTAGCCACAGACAGAATTTGTAAGTCATGTATTTCCCTTGTACTACACTTAGCCACAGACAGAATTTGTGCATGCATGTATCTCCCTTATACTACACTTAGCCATAGACAGAATTTGTAAATACATGTATATCCCTTGTACTACACTTAGCCACAGAGAATTTCTAAGTACATGTATCTCCTTTGTACTACACTTAGCCACAGACAGAATTTGTGCATGCATGTATCTCCCTTATACTACACTTAGCCACAGACAGAATTTGTAAGTACATGTATCTCCCTTGTACTACACTTAGCCATAGACAGAATTTGTAGGTACATGTATCTCCCTTGTACTACACTTAGCCACAGAGAATTTCTAAGTACATGTATCTCCTTTGTACTACACTTAGCCACAGACAGAATTTGTGCATGCATGTATCTCCCTTATACTACACTTATCCACAGACAGAATTTGTAAGTACATGTATCTCCCTTTTACTACACTTAGACAGAAACAGAATTTGTAAGTATCTGTATCTCCCTTGTACCACACTTAGCCAGAGACAGAATTTGTAAGTAAATATATCTCCCTTGTACTACACTATGCCACAGACATAGTTTTGCAGTATCTCCTCCTGTACTGCACTTGTCCTCGAACAAACTTTCCTAGTCGCTCCCTTGTACTACACTTAGCCACAGACATAGTTTTGCAGTATCTCCTCCTGTACTGCACTTGTCCTCGAACAAACTTTTCTAGTCGCTCCCTGTACTACACTTAGCCACAGACATAGTTTTGCAGTATCTCCTCCTGTACTGCACTTTTCCTCGAACAAACTTTCCTAGTCACTCCCTGTACTACACTTCGCCACAGACAAAATTACTGTTTCTCTCTTATACTACACTTGGCCACAAACAAAAGTTGTCATTCACTCCCTTGTACCACGTTTAACCACAGACAGAATTTGTAAGTACATGTATCTCTCTTGTACTACACCTAGCCACAGACAGAATTTGTAAGAACATGTATTTCCCTTATACTACGTTTAGCCACAGACAGAATTTCTAAGTACATGTATCTCCCTTGTACTACACTTAGCCAGAGACAAAATGTGTAAGTACATGTATCTCCCTTATACTACACTTAGCCACAGACATAATTTGTAAGTACATGTATCTCCCTTGTACTACACTTGGTCACAGACAGAATTTGTGCATGCATGTATCTATACTACATTTAGCCACAGACAGAATTTGTAAGTACATATATCTCCCTTGTACTACACTTAGCCACAGACAGAATGTGTAAGTACATGTATCTCCCTTGTACTACACTTGGCCACACACAGAATTTGTAAGTACATGTATCTCCCTTGTACTACACTTAGCTATAGACAGAATTTGTAAGTACATGTATCTCCCTTGTACTACACTTAGCCACAGACAGAATTTGTAAGTACATATATCTCCCTTGTACTACACTTAGCCACAGA
>MJUT01006017.1:186868-200168 GCA_002080005.1 Gigantidas platifrons
CTCCCCTTGTACCACACTTGGCACAGACATCATTTTTACGGCATCTCCCCTGTATTTCACTTGGCCAAAAACATAATTTTCCACAATGGCTCCCTTGTATTTAATCTGGTCATAAACATAATGTTTCAAGCTATTACCCTTGTACTACAATTATCCACAGACAGAATCTTACAGTCTCTCCCCAGTACTACACTTAGCCACAGATAGATTATTTTTAGTCTCTACCCTGTATTTCACTTGACTAATAACAGAATTTCCCACAATCGCTCCCCTGTACTTTATCTGGCCACATACAGAGTGTTTCAAAGTCTCTCCCTAGTACTACACTTAGCCACATACAGAGTGTTTCAAAGTCTCTCCCTAGTACTACACTTAGCCACATACAGAGTGTTTCAAAGTCTCTCCCTAGTACAACACTTGAACACCGTGGAATCGGCATAACAATCTGAAGATACCAAAGGAGCCAGATATCATAAGCAGTAAATGGAACGATAGACAACACCAGTGTAAAAAGAAAAAAGGGCAAAATGACAAACACTACACAGCAAACAAACGATTGAACATCGCTCGCCAAAGCTCTACACCCTTTTGATTTTGAGCATAGCTGATGAAGGTTATTCAAGAAAGGCCTTGTGTGCACTAAATTTGATATCTACGGTTTATTAGTGTGTGTGTTGTTGTTTTATTTATTTGGGGCGTATTGTCAGGCGTGGATAGCGTTATGTAACAATAGTCACGACGTCACCAGTAATAGGGTCAAGAATTCCATTGATAAAGTATGTGTCAATTTGACCTCATTGTCAGACATGAAAATAAATAATAATAATAATAATGTACGACAAAAATATCTATATTCTTTTTTTTTCACAAGTCATGTCCAATTTTGATAATTGTTTTATCAACTAAAGCAGAATAGTATGAACTTTATACATGTAGTTGTAAGTTGGACAAAACAATTACTAACTGAACTTGTCAGTTTTCAGACACTCAAAAAAGATTTAAGCACATAGATTATTTGAGTATTCGAGTTTGAAAGCAAGTGGGTGAAATTAAAAAAATCAGCTTTGTTTTTAGCAAGTGTATTCTAAAAATTTGAAGTATACATTTAAATTATATTGAAATGAGAGTAAATCTTGGAGTAATGCCATTACTCCTAGAGTAAAGCCACATTCAGTTCAATTATATACGCAATGTATGCAACATTGAAATTTCTGAATATTTTTTTTAGCAATATTTTATTTTTAGTTTTCTTAATACAAAAAAAATACAACATGCAGTATTTATTTGTTTATTTAAACATCAGTATGAACTACCCCAATCGTCCAGTCTTCCTTCATGGACCCCAACTGATAATATTTGTAAATTTTATTTATTAGTATTAACTACTACACTGGCCTGGTTGACATCCCTTAAATATAGGGAATCAACATTATTATCTTATTTCATTCGGTCATATCTATTAAAATCATTGTGATAATGGTGTGGAATTTACATTGATATTACTAACCGTAAGGGCGTCTTAATTGACAATAAAAAAAATATGTTCGTAGTGTATATAAAAAAAACAAGTTAGTGCGAGTGGGGTTCGAACCCACGCGGAAATACTTCCATTGGAACTTAAGTCCAACGCCTTAACCACTCGGCCATCGCACTGATTATTTTTGCCATTGTATTAAATTATTTATACCTTTGTACTATGATTTGTCATTTGATTTAGCATTGTTTTACATAAAAATACAAATAATTATAAATTTTCATTAAATCTGAGACAAAAAATGAAAACTAGATAATTCATATATAAAAATAAAACGATGTCAATTTGTCTTAGTGATGCGCCAAACTCACGTAAACAACTGGGTTGTTGTCATCATGGCGGACACCTGCTCACACAAGAAGGGAAACATCAAGATTATTACAATTTTTGCATTTTTTGGAAATTTGAATTGAATTTAACCGTTATCATCTGAGAGCAAGTCATGATATAAGTCTTAACAACATAAATATACTATTTGATTCATACATTTGGACTGTTTTAGACGAAATTAACCACTTTCAATCTTCATATCCATTCATTTGGCATTGTCAACAATGAGTGAATGACTTTATTTTACACATCGATTTGATGAAATAGTTATTTAGGATAAATTGACATTAATCAACTCAACAAAACCAAAAATGTTGGATTATAGTTGCGTGGTAAAAATAAACTGATTAAACAGCACATTCATTATTAAGTCAAATTTGATCTTCAAGTTGTAACAAGTTTATGCTGCATACATTTTATCAATTGACAGTGGTTTTTAACTGCTATTGATGTTTAGCCTCATGGGGAAATGCTTTTCATGTCTCAGAAAAAAAAATCAACCGAAAAGGTGAGTACACTTGTAAATTATAAAACTGCATTATCCATTGCCATAGGGAAAATACTAGCCTCACGTTTTTGGATTAAGTACTAGCCATGGCATTTGCACAATTTAGAGCAGTTTGCATGATATTATGCATGTCGTTCCTATCTGGCATGGGCATTTGTTGTAAATCATGATGGAAATACAAATCTAAGTCAAGACAAGTATGAGGATTAGGAAACATGAACCCCACTTAAAACCGGGAGTGAAATCAAGTACTATGGAAGGGTAAGCAGTTCCTACACTAAGGGGGAAACGATTCACCGTATATACCAAAATCACGATTATTTTGGGGACGGTTCGGTTCACGATACGTTGAGGCTGTTTACGATACAAATGATATGATGCTCATTTTAAAAAAAAAAGTAGTGTTGAACTTCCGTTTTCTTCTTTTGGTGATCATTTAATTAATATTTTGAGAAAAGTGATTGATTAATTTACGCTTTTAAAATTAATTAATCAAATATCAAATATCTATAATTTCCGCTAGTACGTAAACGACCTCATATAAAAAAAAAACCTGGCAGCACCCATGTCGAGTGAAGGAATAGTTACAGTTTCCTATAAAACGTATCATGATACATATCATAATACATATCAAATATCGCAATACGTATCGTTTGTGGAAAAAGTGTATCGTTACACCCCTATCCTACACCTTTAGTGCCACCTGTCATATTACTCTTAAAGATCCGATGATTTGTCATGAATGACAGGATTGTGACTACAACAAATGGAATATTGTCCACGGTCATCTGGGACACAATTACAATGTAAATTTAATATAAAAGTCATGATGGTGACCGTAAAACTTTCACAGTGATGACTTCAACTTAACCACAAGGAACCCTTGATTCAAACTAGCTTTCTTTTTGGCAGCGACCGATCTATTAAGAAAATTCTGATATAAACTGCAAGCTGTGGAATTTTGTATCAACTGAGATATATATACATTTGTATATTCCATATCCACATAAGGCCCGAGTTGTCTTCATAGACCGTCCAATTTGTCTTGTACCCCAATGTCACCAGCTTATCTTGGAAACGATGTCACCGGAGATGACAATTTACAAAAGTTGAAGTCGATAAATGGTTATCTTTAGTAATTTTGTTTCTGGAAAAAAGGAATATCTGAATATGTAAAGAAACACAAAAAAAAACATCTTTATATCTGTATGCTCCATGGTCCTTTATATAAATACATGAAATCGCTCAGCAGTGGTGTCTATGAGTTGTTTATCAATATGTATGTGTGAAATTAACTATCTAGAGTTTTCTCATAGTATTGTTTATATTGCCTATGAAGGATGTCGTATTAGAATCTACAAATAATATGAAATATACTTTTCAGGGAGATCACTCTGGCTATTCTTGGTTTAGATAATGCAGGAAAAACCACCGCCACAAAGGCTTTAATTGGAGGTACCTGTTTTTAATTTGATTTATTATTAAGACACATATACATATGTACCACTGTACATAAATGTGGCCTTACGTTTGAATGTAAATTTTTTATGACTATTGATAAATTTTTGTCTTTACCATCATTTTATCATGATTTTTAAATGGAGAAATACATTAATTTAAAATTGCGTTTAAGTGTTAAAATTTTGCAAGTCACTGACAAACTTTATCACATAATGTTGTATTGGGTACACCTTGCCTGAGCGTGATTCGAACTCACAAGGTTAGAGGTGATAGGCACTGATTGCATAGGTAGTTGTAAATCCAACTACCATACGATCATGACCATGACAGCCCCTGAATTTTGTTCAGAGATACATGGAATATACAATTTACTAAGTAACCTAAGTAAACCACATATTTGTGAATAAGGTTGGAAACCCCTCCTAATTAATAAACATGAAGCGTATTACTATTACATTGACAAAACAGATACATGTGTTATAAAAGGGACTTGATTAAAGGGATGCTAAAGCTCATTTTGGTAAAAAAAAATTATCTCATGAAAACTTGCAATTGGTTCAATAAATGATATTTATGATAAATTATCCCGTTTTTTTTCAATGAATCTTTGTAAAAGTGATATAATTCGTTGATAATTCTGTCATGTCATTCGGTTTTCTCTGGGTTTTTCCAATAATTGAATTTTTTGCTTCCTAAACAAAAAATTATTTCGACCCTTTTAAGTGATATTTTAACGATATTAGGGATTATATGGGCATGCAAAGTATTTTTGGATTGTTTTTACAATTAAATTGAAAAGAAACAACCTTCGTCACGAGTTAAAAAAATATATGTTAAAACGAGCTTTAATATCCCTTTAATAGGGATAAAATGTAATAGATGCCCAGTAGCCCAAAACTAATAAAATTTGGCCTGGATCTCTGAAAATTTCAGATAATAGCCCAGTTAGTGTGAATATTTCATGAGCAATATCAGTTGCTATAAATTATTATTTTAGGGATCCCAACTGGCAACTGCAGCAAACATACCAAGTCTTGTCACAGCCACTTGTATTAAGTAGACAATCATGAATAAGATTTTCATTTATTGATTTATATATTACTAGAACATTTAAAGATTTTTATTGATGTTTTTCTCAATTAAAATTCATTATACATGTACAGTATTGTATTGTGTTTAAAAGTCAGGTCAATGTAAAATCTGATCTAAAATGTTTGTATTTGTTGTATATATAATACAAAATATTTATATTGGGATATCTCTTAAAATGAAGTTTGTACAATCTACTTTTAATTGTAAGTTTTGCCTATTTATCAACACATTACAAGCTATTAGTGCTAATATTTTACTGTTTGGTTCAATAAATTGTAATATTTACTGTACCATTCAATATATATCGGTACAGAGTACCAGTCTTTTATGTACCGATATACTTGTATGTAGTAATAATATGCTATTTAAGTTTTATGTACTAGAGCCTATTAACTCAAGACAATGTAGTTTACTCAGATGTTATAATGATAATGGACATTTGTACTTATATAATTACCTAATACATGCAGGCCTTTCCTTTCAAATAAGGGGCGGTACGGGTACCATGTACTTTTACCCACTTAAAATGATCTTTGGTACCTCCTGATTTAAAAGAGTGTTGTATAAGATATTCATAAAATTTGTTCAAATTTTAATTAAAAGTACCACCTGTAAATAGTGAAGTAATGGTACACTTGAAAAATATTGAAAGCCCTGTACATGTATAACACCCAATCTCTGTATATTTACTAGGTATTGGTTAAGTTGATGATTATGATTTCTCATTTAATACATGTAATTCATTTAATACACGTAATTCATTTAGCCTTCTTTGGTATAAATATTGAGCACAAAAACAATTTTAATTACACTTTTTATTCCTTCAAACTTTGAACATTATCCAATGAGAATCTTTGTTACATAACATGTTACATCAGAAGTAAGAAGGCTGTAACCATGTTAACATTGTTATATTATTTATATATTACAGAGTCACTTGAAGCTACTCCAACGGTTGGGTTTGTCAGTGAAAATTTTATTCTGGACAATTATGACATAAAGATCTTTGATCTAGGAGGTAGTAAGAAAATTAGGAACATATGGAAACAATATTTTGTTGAAGTGTATGGAATTATCTATGTGGTAGATTCATCATCACCAGAACGCATTGAGGAGACAAAAAATATATTGAAAGAACTGTTGGAACATGACAAGATTGGAGGAAAACCAATATTAGTGTATGTATTATATACATGATTTTAAAAGACTAAATTAGTAGCTGTATATAAGGATAATAACAAAATTACCAAACTCCGAACAATCTTCCAAAGGGAAAGTAAAAACTCATAAGTATATAAACAGACAAAATCAGTCAACAACCGGAAAACTGGGAAAACCGTAATGACCCTGACTTGGTACAGGCATTTCCAAAGAAATGGTGGGTTGAATCAGATTTTGCGGTGCCAAACCTCCCACTTTCATTACGGTTCAAAGGTTCTGTCACTATAACTTCATAGCTCTTATAGGGGTTTTATTGTGACCGTATGGAATCCAGGGAAAAAGACATGTAGCTGCTACAGTATCACAGCTAACTAGATTAGATATCTATGTTTTATTGTGACCGTATGGAATCCAGGGAAAAAGACCATAGCTGCTACAGTATCACAGCTAACTAGATTAGATATCTATGTTTTATTGTGACCGTATGGAATCCAGGGAAAAAGACCATACATGTAGCTGCTACAGTATCACAGCTAACTAGATTAGATATCTATGTTTTATTGTGACCATATGGAATCCAGGGAAAAAGACCATAGCTGCTACAAGTATCACAGCTAACTAAATTAGATATCTATGTTTTATTGTGACTGTATGGAATCCAGGGAAAAAGACCATAGCTGCTACAGTATCACAGCTAACTAGATTAGATATCTATGTTTTATTCTTATTTCTGCTTCAATAGGATCAGTATTTCATTTCAATGAATAGTAATCCAGAATAACAATTTATCATTTGAGATGACAAAATCTGAATTCAAATTATTTGGTTGGTTTATGGTGTTGAATGTCACTTTCAACAATATTGCAGTTATATCATTGTGGTCAGTTTTATTGGTGGAGGAAACCGGAGTACCCGGAGAGAACCACTGACCTGTCGCAAGACACTAACAAACTTTATTAAATAATGTTGTATAGAGTACACCTCACAGTGAACAGGGTTTGAACTCACAACTTTTGTGGTAACGGGTACTGATTGCATCATGACCACGACTGCTCTGGAAAATATTTGGAACAACTTGCTATAAATGAACCTTTTACCTTTAATAATATAGAATTAAAATTTAAAAATTGTTATTGTCAAGTAATGAAAATGTAAATATAGAGTTTTTTTAATTTCAGACTTGCTAACAAACAAGATCAGAGTAATGCTATGGATGAAGTAGATATATGTGAGCAGCTGACTTTAGAAGATCTGGTCAATGCTAACAAATGTCCTTGTAGAATTGTAAGTGTTTTAACTATTCTTGATCAGGGTTTGATAGATATATGTCAGCAGCTGAGTTTAGAAGATCTGGTCAATGTTTACTTTAATTTAAGAAGGGGAGTGGTCCACTACATATGAGTTTGAAATCCATGTCCTGGCTTGTATCATATTATCAAGATCAAGTGTACATGGTAAATCTTTTTTAGGGGTGAAGTAGCTTTGTTGTAATTATTATCTTACACATAAGGGAAAGTAGGAAATTTTATATTTAGAAAGTAAATATCAGGGTATAGTCAAACCTGTATTATGAGGTCACCTTTGGGACAACGAAAAAGTGGTCTTTCAAGACAGGTGACCTCTTAAAAGAGGTTAAATTCATATGAAATTTTCTATGATTGGACAGGAAAAGGGTGACCTTTTAACACAAGTGACTGCTTAATAGAGGTGACCTCTTGGGCAGGTTTGACTGCATATGGTGTATATGATTGAGAGTACAATTCTTAAAAATATTTATATTCAGGAAACCTGTTCAGCCATAAAAGGAAGTGGGAAAAAGATTGATGAGAATATAAAAACTGGATTAAAATGGATTTGTGCCACTTTAGATCATAACTGGAATGTGTACCACCCTCGTGTTGATGATGACATGAAGGAAGAAGCTAAACGTAAACAAAAGGAAATGAGTGAAAAGAGAGAGAGAGTACGCAAAATAAGAGAAGAAAGGTAAAGTTGTCGTGAAACATATTTAAAAACTTAATTATTGATGCTACATGTTTGAATCCCGTTCATGGTGAGGTGTACTCGATACAACATTATGTGATAAAGTTTATCTGTGACTTGTGACAGGTCAGTGTTTTTCTCGGGTGTACTCTGGTTTCCTCCACCAATAAAACTTACTGCCACGATATAGCCGAAATATTGTGGAAAGTGGCATTAAACACTATAAACCTAAACCTTTGGGGATACACTAACATCCAACAATATCCCGATCTGGGTCATTTCAATGATTTTGGTGTTTTAAAGAAAATGTGTGATGCAAGTCTTTCTAGCCTCTTTGTGTGACCTTTCATTCATCTTTGGCTGTCTAGTTATAAGCAATACATTTAACTATATTGACCAATCGGAAAACAGCTCTTGGCATGTACTCGATTTTGATACCTACAGATTTAATAGGCCCATCGCTGATTGCTCGGTTGAAGATATAAACCCTGACATGACCCCATATGCTATTGTAGATTTTAGTGTATCGCCAGAAATAAAAAAGAAGAAATCAATAAAAAAAAATATGACAAACATTTGATTTTGATTACATTGAAGCAATAGCAATGTATGAATATTAGCAATAAATTAATACACTATTTGATAATACACATGTAGAGATATATTTTAGTGTGCACGACATGTTTCTGAAATAACCTTCATCAGATACGCTCATTGTCAAATTGTTAGATAGTAAAATTATTTAAAGTCTTTGTGAACATGAAACCAAAGGGTATAATCAGGATAGCCAAAATTGGCCATGCTCACGTTTGCCTGAGGGAGGAGAATCTCAGATTTTATAATAATTACATTATTTAAGAACTGTAAATGTTGTACAGTGAAGTTCCCTGTGTCTGTACTACTTAAGTGTCTGTAAACCTGTCACTGTAGCCCTTTCTTCTGTTCTTTGGGTTCTTTCAAAATGCCAAATTTAAAACCATTAAAATAAACATTACACTCTGCCATGTCATAATACATAAAAAGACAGTGACAAAAACCAATTCGGTTGTTTCGAATCATTTCCATTCCGTCAAAATTTTGTTATTTTCGTCTGCCAGATCACGTGATTTCGATGGAACTGCAGGCCCTGAGCTTCCGGTGTCAATGTACACAACAAAAACTCCAATCGATATGTGCCGTTTTAACGTTCGATTCTCAAGTTAAAAATATCTTAACATTTTCTGTAAAAGACAGATATCAATTAAATTATTTTATTTGTATCAAAGACTTCAACGCAGAGACAAATAATTCTTTAAAATTAAATTTGTTTTCTTTCTTTATTTGCGGCTGTCAGCATCATGAAAGGAAAACGATCTGCCTTTATGTATATATTTCTTATATAAGACAGATAGTGGGGTACCGAACACCAGTATTTATTCAGCGGTTTCCTTGGCGTCTCCATATTACAATTACTTATAATCTACCGCATCTACGACTATGATATGCTGACGTTGTCACAGTAATAGCGTAAACACCGGAAGTCGCCTGCCTATTTGTTCAGACGTCAAGACACGAAAAAGACAGAACATGGTCGGAATTGACATGATTCGAAACAACCGAATTATTCTGGGTCATGGGTTATAACAGGCACATCAATTTTGCAGAATTAAGCTTGTTAATGGGATCCTAACCTTACATCTCCAAGGACAAAACAGGTATCAGTCAGACAATAAAAAAACTACATAAAGCTTCAATTTAAAAAGACCACAAACTTTTACATGGTGATGACATGGTCATCATGATTCATCACTCATGGATAATTCAAGAAAGGACTTATAAATTTATTTACTGTTGTAGATATGATATGATAAATGTTTGTTTATATTATAATAGGGACCGTTGTGGTCGTGATTGTATGATAGTTGGATTTACATCTACCTATGCAATCAGTGCCTATCACCACTAAAGTGTGAGTTTGTACCCCGTTCATGGCGAGGTGTACTCGATACAACATTAAGTTTGTCAGTGACTTGCGGCAGGTCTGTGGTTTTCTCTGGATCCTCCAGTTTTCTCCACCAATAAAACTGACCGCCACAATATAACTGAAATAATGTTGAACGTGGTGTTAAACACCATAAACCATCCAACCAAAAATATATTATAATATTGATAGGGAGAAGAAAGAAGAAGAAGAAAGAATGAGATTAGGGATAGAGAAACCAGCTAGTGATGAAGATGATGTTCTTGATGGAGATCCATTCAAACGTGTTGATGTAAACACCCTGAATGAAAAGGTATGACAAACTATATAATGTTATATGTGTCGATGTCATTTGTGAAGGGAAACACAATTATAGTGAAAAGGTATAGGATGTCACCTGTGAATGTATACACAATTAAATGTAGTAAATATGATCATAAGAAGTAAAGTTCTAAGGGCTATTCCATTTAAATTTCCCACCAGGGGGTGGAACGCCCATGAATTTTAAGGGTACCACCAAGAGAATTTTTTTTTTTTTACCCCCCACCAAAAATTTAGCAATTGTTTTTACCCCAGTACCAAGGGAAAAAAAAGATAAACATAAAATGTATGAATAAAGATAACAGGAATTTCCAAAAAAATTGAAGACCAGGAATGGCAACTAAATGGCGTAACTTTTGGCACCACATGTCTGTCTGATTACTTTCATATTTAAGCAATGCAACTAAAGGCTCCAAGGAGCCTGTGTCATTCATCTAATGCAATTTTTGCCATGAATGGAGACAGGATATATATAATTAATAATATGCATTTCCTCGTGCTTATTTGTGTAATTATGCTATGCTTTATTGTCTTATGTATGCAGAATGTAGTATATTTGTATTTTTTTTTTATCTTTTATATCCATATAGTAATGCTTCACATGTTGCCATGAATATTGTATTTTCATAGAATTAATACTATTAAAGCACATTTAATATGACACTGTAGTTTCTATGTCTGCACCTTTTAATTCTCAGTCACTCCCTGCTTTTAGCTAGCTGGCCTGTAGTGTTTATATATTTTGTAATAACAAAATCTTACTATTTGGGTTAAAATTGGTAGCAAACCACCCCTTTCTTTCATTCACCTGTTCACGCCGGTAACTACTCTCGTTATCACGAAAACCATGTTTACAAATGAAACAGAAGTTGAAATGATAGTGTAAGAATACGTTCACGTCGAGAGCGTTCACGATAAAACTCTGGGAACAATTTATGTAAACAAAATTTAAAAATTGGGGCACCCGATTTTTGAGGGGTGGGCAGGGATGATAATCTATTAAATAATTTTAATTGGCCTTAGTGTTCTGGTAATCCGCTTTTACGAGACTACCTAAAACCTCAGATTCATTCTCAGTGTTTCAGGATAGTGTAGTCAAATGTCTGCATATATAATACTCAAATTTACTTGAGCCATATGGAATATTCCCAACTTTCTTGATTGTAGGTAAGATCTTTATTGCAGATCTGTGCATGTCAGGTCCCCATTTTGTGAGTAAATTTTCATTTTATTGAAGCTGTTTGTTTTTTTGCCGGTTTTTAGTATTTGTATTTTGTCTAGAACAATCACATGGGCTTGTTACACTTTATCAGGGTATACTACCCACGTTAACCCAGAAATGGTGGTTTACGTGGATAGTATACCCGGAAAAATTGTAACAAGCGCCTGTGGTATAAATTAGGAAACAAACGTAAAACCATGTGCGTCAAACAGTCAAACCATGCACCGTTTTTTCAATTCATTTTATATTATTATTCTACCATTTAGGTGCATATTTGGTCTCTCTGTTATAAAATCACTGTACCTAAAACATCTGTGTATATCGTTGAAGGTCATTTGCCTTCAACAACCCACACACATGATTCACATCCAGTGTTCTAGCTAGGATTTCAAAAGGGCAGGGTGCTACTTCTGAAATGGGCACTTTTATGCATAAACATTGGCTAAAAAAGGTCACTTTAATGTGCAGAGCTTCAATAGCTCCAATTGTTATCAAAGCCCACTTTGTGACCACTATTATGTCTTTTTCTAGGAGTGTCAGAATCAATTAATTTTCTATTTAATGGGTTAATCTGTGGTTCATTTACTTCATTTTGGTTTCTACAATAAATAATGATTGTTGTCTAGGTAAAAGGAATCATCAATCCAAAGTAGAACAAAATTTGATATAATTGATCTTATGCAAACTACTGATCAATATATACCAGTATTGTCTACATTTTATACCAGTATTTTAATGTTTTTCATAATATCTGTAGTGTTAATGAATGTCTATTTACGCATGTGTGTTATTACTACAGGTAATGTATAGAACTGGTTGTTGCTAAATATTGTCTTTGTTTCAGTTTAAGTAGACAGGTTTTTATTTCAGATTAAACTTAAGTGGTTTTATTGTGTTTTGATAATAAAATAATGTAAATGGCATATTAGATTTTGTTAATTTTGGTTTGTTTCAAGTACAAATGTATAACAAAGGGAAATAACTCATTTTTTATATCAACTTGCAAAGTTGAAAAATACGATGTCAAACTTTTGTTTTCCTTTGCCACTTTCTTTCAAACGTCTTTCCTGGGAAGGCATTGTGAATGATATGAATTTCAAAGTTCAAATTTTTATAATTACCGTGAAATATAATAAAAAAATCGATCGATATACGTAAAAATCTACCGTGTTCTGTACTGAAAAAATTGGTAGCGCACGGCAAAATTATGATTCAGAACATGTCGAGGTAAAAAAAAAAATATTACACCCCCTACCAACAGAAATCGAGCTTTGGTTACCCCCCAACCAATAATTTTACATTCATATTTTTCCTACCACCATTAGAAAAATAAATCAATGGCGTTCTGCCCCCTGGTGGGAAATTTAAATGGAATAGCCCTTACCCATCTTGGAGTTATTGCCCTTTTTTCATCAAATTTGTAAAATTTTAATACTTTTCGTCTGATATTTCAAAAACTATAAGAGATAAAGGTTAAGTTTAAATTCCAAAATTATGTAGCATGTTTAGATCTACCTACCCTGCAATTTTGAGGTAAATCCCATTACCCATTTTGGAGTTATTGCCCTTTTTTCCATCAAATTTTGAAAATTTTAATACTTTTCGCCCTTTATTTCAAAAACTATAAGAGATAGATGTTAAGTTTAAGCTGCAAACATGTTCAGCATGTCAAGATCTAACAACCCTGCAATTTTGAAGTAAATCCCATTACCCATTTTGGAGTTATTG